>SNQJ01S0143481.1:0-16542 GCA_010110895.2 Picea sitchensis
CTTGGGGGCCGGTCCATAGGCGGTCGGGAGGCCGACTTATGCAATTAATGCGCCGTATTAGCAGATGCGCGGGTTTTTGTGTTGACAGGCGCGCGTCGGGCGCGCATGCGCTAGTAACACGTTTTTGTCCCGCGCATATGCGCATGCATCAAGCTGCTGTAAAGCGCCCTTCAATTTTTGGTTACTTTGTATAGTTTTTTACCCTTCTGGAATGCTGTGAACTTAATTCAGTGCCATGAATGACTTCATTGTTGTTTTGATTATGTGGATTTCTTGTCGCCATGTGCAGACGAAATTTCAGTGATAACACCAATGACCACTTATCCAGCCCATTCAGGCTCAATGTTGTAACCATGGATCTGATACCAATTTGTAACATCCCCATCCACCAACATGTTGGGCAATTCTACCAGGAAAAAATACCAACATACATACATCTAACATGCATTTTAATCGAAATAAAACACATAACATAGAGTTACTGCTACCATACAGATTCAAATGTAATAGACAATAATTCATATATGCAATGGGATACATGATAACATTCAAGCATCAAAGACATGCATTACATAAAAATTAATCACATTAATAATATTTATCTTTTCAACTGGAGTAACACCACCAATTGCGTACAGAAATTCCATGAACCTCCCAGCCTTAGACCACACTACTCATCACTCTTAGCAGTAGGTCACCTCCGATCTGGGACTAAGCTCCACCGGGAAAGGGAATCCTAGGCTAGGCAAGGTCAACATGAAGACACACAATTTATGAGGAAGGATTCTCTCCCAGGATCCTTCTTACGCCCACTAATCACAAACTCTCATTCCTCACATGCCTATCCCACCCCAGGAGTATACACCTTCACTGTCACACAGTCCATCAGATGCTTCACCTCCCTTGCCTTGGGCTTCAACAATAGGTCGAACTAAAATTCGCAGAGCTCCATAGCTGGTGTTGGGCTCTCTCTAGAAGAAAACCACTTCCCAACAAACTCTCTCACCTAGAGAGAGTTGCCCATAGGCCTGACAATCTGCCTATTCAACCACAACCACCTCCCTCACTTGGAGAGAGTGTTTCACACAAGCCTGACAACCTTCTTCTTCAACTCTGTTCCCACACAAGGAGGACAACATCAAGGCTCAACAAGAAACAAACGACGGTAGCAATCCACACTCATTCAAGGAACTGTGTGGCCACAACAACCAACTGGAAAATGGGTATGGACACCCAAAATGGTAACAGTCAGATGCTAAGACACAACACGCTCAGGTGACTACCCAGGTGCGTCGAGTTCCACAGAAGACAAAGGAAGGCCCACGGATTATGGGTTTCAAATATGTGTGAGGGTATGTTGGGGTCGATGATGGAGGTTTCCGATTCAAACGGAGAATGGGAAAATGGCAGCACGAACCGCAACGCGGTTTGACTCATGGATTACTAATTCCAGAGGTGCATGAGGGACAGAGGTTGATCACAGAGGTCCAACGGTTTGAGACAGAGAATGGGGAAGAATGACCAGCGAACCCCCAACATAGCTGACACTTCATCTTTTAACTGCATGTGCCTAGGTTGACACTTGTCTTCCTGGAGCTGCATGTGTTCCCTTTTTCACACGTTGCCTCTACCAGGACTTAGGATAAAAACATGTCTTTCAGAAGATTTGGAATAATAATAAATTATTATTCTCAAGGACTTAAGCCCCTAAGCTTAGCCCCTTTTTCCAACCTTTCAGCCCCCTTTCCCTTACCCATCTTGTGGAAGCTTAGTCCCCCATCAATCTTTCTTTGTGGTCGGTCTACACACAGTGATGTTTATATTTTATTAATGATCTGCATAATTACATATACAAAAATTAGGCTTCTGGCCTTTAACACCTAGGCTCTCCGGCCTAATAAACACATAAGCCCACCAACTTATATACACTTGGCTCACCAGCCTATAAACATGATTACAATTCATAATATAATTGGGCATGTCCTTGGGGTATTACATCGAATATATATTCCTCTCGGTCATTTCAAAAACTCTTTCTCTGCAGCAGTGTAATACTTTGCAGTATCAACTGCAAACTTAGTACTAAATCCTACAACAATGTTGTCTAACCAGAAATCCACTGCATGCGTGAATTTATTATTGAATCTCTTTATTCGTGCAATATTCTCAGTAGTCCACTCTACTGGTTTTATCTGATTAGTCAAGTGATTATCCTTTAGTCTTAGTATCCACTCCTGCAGCAGTTCTTGAAAATAAAAGAAAAATGCCTGATGAAGATCAGTAAAAATATACCTATCCAAATACTGGTGTGGATACTTAGGTTTTCTATTATCCTTCTTCTCTAACTTGAGCTCTTTTTTTTCCAGCCATCGTTCAATATCCTTCTTAATTGGATTCCATGGCCTGAACATTCCCTTATACCACTGCATTTTCTTCACTGTCCTTCTCATCAAATCCCCTCCAATACATTCTTCTAAGTTCCAGCAAGGATCAAAACCATTTTCTGGAGTGTTTGGGATGACTCGGGTTCTACCTTAGTTTTCCAACAAAACCCTACAAACCATCGACCCTTTTGGAGACCAGAAGGCAACACTGCACATAGAGTGCACAATGAAGTCTCACCCAAGATGGCTTTATGGGTGACTGCATGACCCATATGTATGTATCCTTGGAAGATATGTTTCCTTGGGGATGTTATACATTCTCTTTACTTCAATATATACCAGATATATTATTCTAACACAACATAACTTTCATATCTACCATTTTGTAACCATGTGCATTCTTTTACCATTCATTTTGCAGAAAATATCAGAACTATTATAGTGCGCTCTTCATTTTACTACTAACATATTCATTCATTCATCATAAACCATTGCAAGACATAAAATAAACATTCCACACAATGACATAATGTTTTACCGTGGTTCACCCACCCTGGGCTACGTCCACAAAGATATGTCATTTATTTTTCTTTTATTCATCTTCATCAAGTTATTGTGTTGTGCACATTACATATATATACAAAATAGTGATAATGATGATGGTGAGGTTGACAAGGTCTCACCAAGATCCACAACTTGTGACCTTACCCTCAGTTACAACTAAAAAACAGACTCGTCTCCAAAACTAGCTCCATGACTCTCAACAAAACTCATACCCAAAACTAACTCATGAACTCATTACTTATTGACCAGATAGATCTCTTCAGGTCTTACAATATATATTTATATTACAAAAATGGGTTAAAACCCGTTACATCAATGACCAAAACCCTAACCCTAAGTAGATTAGGTTTGTCCACATTCTAACTTCCTGCGTGCATGGTTGATCTGCTTCCCCCTTCCTTACTTTGACTTTTCCGCTTCCTCGTGTTGCTTTTCCTTATTATCTGACGCACTGATTTTCCCTGTTTTTTGGCATGCGTTCTTTTTCTGGTCTCTTTTCTAACTACCTCATTTATTGTTGCACATTTTCCAAAAATGGCTTGCGCCAATAGCCATGTCTCAAGATCTCATGTGCTAGAGTGTCATGCCATACATCTTCTTCCTTAAATCCACATCAAATCACCTCTAGAACCATCAAAACCCACCGAGCCCTAGCCTCCAAATGACATCAAGGTCTAAAAAAGTGACATCCTAGGCCTCTGAAGGGCAACGTCCAAGTGCAAACAACTATAATGCCATTCTCGAATGTTCTCAAAGAGCCTCAAAAGGAAACGTTCATGACCCTTTGTGCACAATTTCTTTGGGTGCTTTACCCAACTTGTGGGAATGACATCCATCCTAAAGGATTCTAACCCTTTATGAAGGTGTAAGTGTCATAATTTATTCATGGATGGCTTTCACCTGGTAAGGTCTTACATAGACAAACAAATACACCCTCCAAGGGTCCACAAGTCATATGAATTATGCCAAGTAAGTCACATTTAATACAAGAACCACCCAAACATGTGCATCAAATCCTGCCTTTTCAAATTAAACAAATTCTTAAAGACCTTGTACAATTTGCTAATTTAGGTATGGGAGGGATGTCAAGATTCCCTATTAGGTAGACCAATCCTCAAGTTAAGGAGTGTTTCCCAAGAAGACCCCTCTTTATGTCATGCAATGAGTATGAGGTGGATGGGGAGGCACTTTTGGGCATGGGGTCCATGACATATCAAGGCATTGTATTGTCTCATTTATGGGTTCCTTTGTCGAGGGTGTGTTGCATCCTTCGTTTTCAATCTTTTTCCAAGCCCTTTTCCTTAATTTATTATGGTTCGAAACATTGGGTACTATGTGCAATGGAAATTAAGGAGTAGCGCAATACCACTTGAAGTTAGAAACACAAATAGTGCCATATGAAATGGAAAGTAAGAGACACCACAAAATGCATTTCCTCAACAAGCGGGAAATTTATTAATTATGTGTTTAGAAGGTCCTTGAGTTTTTATGTACAAGCATCTCATTTCTCTCAAGAATTTAGGGTGAGAATCTATAAGGATATTTTATGGATTTTAACTTTTTCCAGCTATAACACCTCTAAGCCTTTAGCCCCTTCTTCCCATGAAATGAGGTACAAGCCCTTCTTGGGGTCAATGAACCTGAAAACCCAAAAGGTGAGGAATTAGAGGGGGAAAAGTATGGAAAGTGGTAAGTATGAGTGGGAATGGTATGATGACCCTTCAAGAAACCCCCTGATAGAAACCCTCTTCATGCAGGTGACCCACTTACTAGGATGCCATGAAACTCACCAAGGTGAAACTAGGAAAAAAACATAATTTCCAAGAAAATATTCCATAATCAAGATATGACTCTTTGCAACAAGCTCAAGTGCTTCAAATATTAAGGTGACACTTACCATGAGACTGGACTTGTTACCTCATGGAGCAAGATTTGCTTCCTTCGGTGGACCAAGGTGATGTGGTGGACGTCTCCATGCTACTCGTGATGTGTGGAGAGGAGGGGCCATGTTTGCTCAATGTGGACATTGCTGATCATACATGCTCTCGACACTCCATGTTTACAACCTGCGGGCCTTGAGACATCATTTCCTTGGTTATCCCTAGGCTGGGGGGTAACAATACCCTTTGTCTCCTATATATATACCAAGGAAACCTAGTCTTAGGATCATCTGATCTCATCTTGTACATTAAATGTATTGTAAAAGGAGGTTTCCCCTTCAAAGTGCACTATTATTCACTGACTTTTTATCATTCTCAAGGCATTGGTTCATAGCATCCTATGTGTGAAATGTTGATATTATTTTGTTTAACGTGTTGCTCTATGTGTGTTAATGGTGACAATTAAAAATGAAAAATAGAAAATATTGTGTATGAGTTAGTGTTGTTCTTAGCTATGCTTAATATGTTTCCAGTAGTTGAATTCATGGTTAAAATGGAGAATTATCCATTGTATGTATGTTAGCTTCACTTAAAAATTTGTTTTCCTATTAATGCTTTGTATCCTAATAGTTGCCTGGTAATTTTAATGGTGTGAAGATTCATTTAATAAAAATGCTTTGAGTTTTGTTCCATGTTTTCATTCCTTTTGGTCATTAAAAATCCCAACAACTCTGGAATGCACATCGATGGTTTACATCTAAAATTCATGATCAAATATGGCTCACATAATATGATTGTTACACTATAGTAGATAGTTTTCAATTCCATTTTTTCTTGTTTAATTAATTGTTGGAGAAGGGAAAAAATATCATTGTTGTTTTCCATGGTTGCCACAGACCATTTTCTTATTTTTCGAAGATTCAATTGCTCCTAGTAGGCATTAAGGAGGCCATACACTACCCAACAACCAATAGAAACCACACCATGGGTCGTATAGGTTGGTTCTAAGTGTTTGGGGGTTGTACTCCCAACACTACAACAAGTTGAATCCTCCACGGGGTCTCCTTCCCTCTACTCACACATGAATGTTAATGTTTATTGGTTTGTCTTTAGTGGAGGAGTGGAAATCCATGCCACTAGATCAATGTTTGAATTGTCAAACCATCCTTTTTAATTTCTCTCTCATGCATTAGACTCCAACATACACTACAACATTGTATTATTTGGATTATGAGTATGGATTTCCTCTTTTGATAATGTTCAAATAGTGGTATGAATGAATCAAGTAATGGCTAACTCATGTATATATTAACATATGGAATTTAATGATAGCTATGTTTGAATTGGAATGGATAATGAGCATAGGAAAGCATGGCATGAGACATGTAGATCCTTGGTTTATTCAATGGAGCTAATGATTGTGTCGAAAGACTGTTTCTACAACCAAAAAATATTTCAATATTGGTCATAAATAAAATATTTCAATGTCCACATTAAGTAAAATAATTTTATATCAACTTAAAAAATATTTCAATATTGACAATAAATAAAATATTTCAATATCCACATTAAGTAAAATAATTTTATATCAACTTTATATAGAGAGAGGTAAAGCAATTGAAAGTAAAAAAAAAATTGTTTTGCAAATAGATTGTTTCTACTTCAAAGTATGAGAGAGATGTGTAATTCCTTCCATGGTCAAAATGAAATTGACCAAAACTATTTTATTTTTTTTAATTAAAAAAACTTGAAATAAGGTTTACAAGAGGAGTGATAGATCCACAGTTTGGATTTGGATTTTGGCATGGAAACCTTCACGACAATGCTATCCAAAAACAAGTGGCTAGAAATAGATTAATATTAAGAAAACTACTTACATGAATTTTAGGAATTGTATTTTAAGTACTAGTTAAACTAAAGTGAAACATGTGTACATAATAATGATAAGAATAGGTATTGCTTCATTGACTTGAGTTCTTGGTTGTCCAAACATGGCATAGGAAGTTGGTAGCATTGCTCATTTTGTCTAGAAATAGTTCTTGGTTGTCCAAACATGGCATAGAAAGTTGGTAGCATTGTTCATTTTGTCTGAAAATAAGTTTGAGATTGTGCATTGTTATCTTAATACTACAGAGGTTGATCGCCATAAAAGCATGGTCATTTGAATTAGTTGATGCTGTAGCAAAGCCTCCATGCCCATACAACAATCAAAGAAGTATAGTCTAAGCCTAGACATCTTGATAAAGTCATTTCAATTGGATGTCAACTTACAAAGGAGTTGCACCACATATAGAGTTCTTAGTGATATAGTATTTCTTGCAGAGCCTTAGATTTTATTGGCCTGATCACTATCCTTTTTTTTTTTAGCTCGGTGATCTATGCATATTATAGCGAAGAGCAGGCCATATTTCTAATCCTTAAGAGTAGTTTCACTTAGAACTGAACTAAGAATAGAGACATCGTAGTTATTAAGAGAAATAAATCTTTGCATAAAATAGAAAAGTAGAAATTAGAAAATTAATTCGATGTTGGCTATAAATCTGTCATACGTAGATAAACTTATTATGATCCGATTCAGAATTTCCAGCAGCAGAAAATATTACTCGATGATCCACACGTTCTGCAAATATCATCGTTTTGCTGTATCTGTCGATGGGCCCAGTCAAAATCCATCGTTTTCCTGTATCTCTGGATGGGCCCAGTCAAAATCCATGACTGTCGGTGTACATATTTTTGGCCAAACCGGCAATCTGAGATGTCTGTTGCCTTGTTTTGCAACCAGCATCAATCGATGGGATGTTCAACATACTCATTAAAAATGGCTCCCAAAGTCCACGGCAAATTAAGATATACTGTTGTACTCGTTTACATTTTTTTCTTAAATGCAATGAAGCGAGGTTCAGGCTTCACGAGGGAGGTACGAAGACAACGTGAATCTTAATGGAAGAGTGAATCTACTACTAATAATACACATTGATTACCACTTAAAATCCTTCTGAAAAAGGAACGCCTCTCGAGAGTCCTAACAGAAGACACTTCAAATCGGAGGTTCCAGTTTTGGTGAGGACCTCAGCCTCGAAAACCCTAGTGGGGAAAAATGTTTTTCTTTCAAAAAAATATTCATTTAGGGTTGGACCAGAAATGTGAGTGAGCTAAGATTTTCCGTCGTGAGGCCTGACGAGGATAAAACGTTTCCATACATTTTTGTGAAATCTTGAGTGGCCAAGGCACTTCGTAGCATGGATGGAATTTCATTGTGAAAACAAAGCATGGTAGTTATTCAATTTTGAAATTCCTATTTTAGTAGTTGGACATCCATTTCTCAAATTCACAACTCTCTTTATTACATGATTTACTCAATGTCCTTCATAAAAATATATTAAAAAATACTTCTCACTAATACTTGAACAACACATGAAGAGCGATTCATTTTGTCTACTCTAATCCTAAATGCATGCATACCCATCAATTTTGAATCATATTGAGAGAGATTTGTTTCATCTTGCTTAATATCCTTGGAGGGAAGTTGCAAAACTATTTACAATGGTGGAGGAGAATGTGAAATCTTGAGTTGCCGAGGCATTTGGGAGGAACTATTTCATTAATATTTTATTTTTTATTTTTTAGAATTGTATTTTTGTTGAATTATATGATTTTGGTTGAGGTGGTTCAATGAGATGGTTGGGAGGTAGGTCTTGCATTCTCCTCACTATGGTTTAAATCTTCAATGAAACCTTGGTCGAGGGGGACCCCCTTTCAGGTGTATCTCCAGACATCTCAATCTTTGTGTTGACATGTCCAAATGACCTTTCAAGCAGGTAAGGGAGAACGCTCAATGAAAGGTCCTAATTAGCCCTACTCTCATTTGGTGTAGCGTTTCCAACCAATATGTGGGCTTGGTTGCCACTAAGACTTAAAAGAATAAAAAGGGGAAATACATCGACTTGTCCCCCAAAGAGTTCTAATTAATTCTAAATCTACTATAAACTGAAAGCAAACTAATCTAACCTATCATGTAGGAGAAAAACTAATAAATGAGCGCAATTTAAAGTGATATTTTGACAACATAAATAGTTCACGGGAACCAAGAATATGTTATAATAATAATATCTCAGATATCATCCTAAATAGTTGAAGAGGAGACCTATATCAACATCCCTATACTCATTAGAAATAACAACAACATGAGCATTCTAAATACATAAATAATTCTTACGATCAACACTCAGAAAAACACAAACGACAAACACAATTATGGATTAATCCCAAACACATTTGATACAATTACGACTTCAAAAATGCCTTATCCTCACCATATATCCAGAAATAATAGTATTTCCAGTCTACACAATGGGCAAAATTCCTTCATCACATCCAACAAGTTCTCTTTTATAAGACAAGAGAAACTCCTCAGCTCTTGTGATAGTTCATTTTGTTTCCCTTCGTTTTGTCATTTTACATTTCGAATCATTTACATTTTTGAAAATAAACATGTGATCATTACAAACATAAGTTGAAGAGAATCTCGAGTGGTTATTGTCTCCCTAAGACATTTCATAAATAATATTCATTTAAAAATATTATTCTCTCAACTTGTTATTGTCTTCTTCTATACCTTGAAATGTTTTTGGGCATTTATGGTGTTAGTTTGTTGATTAAGATCATCACACATTTTTCGTCTCTATCTCATCCTTCCATTGTGCTCTTTCAAGTCCGAATTAGACTAATGTAGCTTCAAATATGACTGCTTGAACATGCACAACACATTTTCTGATTAAATTTGGGTATCTTCTATTTTTTGTGTTTTCTGAGAAATTTTCCCTCAATTTTTCAACACTTGTCATGCCATCCTATTTCGTTTTCTTCTAGATTTTTGAAAAGCTATATTGGGCCTCATTTCATTTCCTATAACTCTAGATACAGTCGTCTGCAGTTTGCGCGATCAATCCCCTCCCCCCAAAAAAATTCATGACCTTCTATTTTTCATGTTTTTGGGGGGTTTCCATTAGTTTTTTGTCCTGATGTCCTCTCCCAATACATTCTTCATCTCAATACCTTTTAACTGAGGTATCATGGGCTCGATTCTGACGCCTGCAGCTCAAGATATGTATGTTTGAAAACTGGTGATGAGTAGCCCTTGATCTGCTTGTGGATGAATTTGGGTCGTCGATCTTTAACCTGCAAATATTGTACCACATGCATGAGGGAAATTAATATTGAGTGATTGAAATAGATTTTAACCCATTTACCTTGTTTTTATAAGAACCTAGAGAAGACATAGGACCTAGGGCTTGTGTTGTAATTTTGGCCAAAAATTAATAAAATTATCTAACCTACGTGAAAATCAAAATTAATAAAAATAAAAATAAAAATAATAAAATTCTCCACTCACATGAAAATAAGAAATGAATAAAAAAATATTCCCAAAATTAAAATGCCACCCAAAGTCTAATTCCAAAAATAAAATGATTAAAAAAATGAGTTTTTGAAGTCTTGTCTCGGGATGGTAATAAATCCCATTAGCTCAACTGTAATATCCCTCGATCGAACCCAAATGCAAATGTAATCCAAGTATATTTAAGCTAGTGAGTTGTTTAGACATCATTTTTGTAATACATCTTTCATGGCATGGTGCGCGCATATATTGCGCAATAAAGTGATGTAGTGTGCACATTTCTCGATACCGCGCGCAGTAACTAAAGTGCGCGCAACCTTAAAGACAACGGATACAACGCGCAGTAACTAAAGTGCACACAATATTAAGGTCAATGAACCTTTATGTATATGATATGCATTATAGGCTGGTGAGCGAGTATTATAAGCCAGAATGCTTATGTTTTGGGATTAGGCCAGAGAGCCTAGATGTTAAAGGTCAGTGCACCTATTTTGTATATGTCTCATGATTAATATAAAAAAACATCGTTGCGCGCAAACCGACCACGATAAAAGAGAAGGGGGACTAGATTCCACCAAATAGGGATAGGGAGGGCCTAAACTTAAGAACAGGGCTAAGTTAGAGAGCTTAAAGCCGAAAAGAAATATTATATTAATATTTCTTAAAAACATAAAGTATGGATAATTAATTTATCCTAAGTCCTAAAGTAGGGGACAAGTGTATTAGAGTAGCTTCCAACATGACAAGTGTCAAGTTGGAGAGATGCATACTTATTGCCGAGACTTAGTTCCTTTGGGGGAATCAACCATTGTTGGCGGGGAATCGACCATTGTGGGGAGGAAGACAGGGGTGGAAGAATTGTTGAGAATCTTACCATTTTTCCTTCGACCAGAGAACCAATATTCGAGATACATTCCGTCAGTCCTTGAGCTATCCTTGTATCTTCCTACCATCATACCCAGACCAGATCGATAACCATTCCTGTTGGTGTACTTGTCAACTTGGGAGCGGGATTGAAGAGGCGGGTTGTCAGGCCCGTGAGCAATTCTCTGAGTGAGATATTTGTTGGGGATCGATTTCCTGAAGGTGCTAAATTGCGGCTACAATGCTCTTAGACTTCTGGTCCGGCCTGTTGCTAAAGCCCTGGAAGGGAAGTGGGGCAGCTGAAGGAATGTTGAACAGAGAAGGGGCACACTTCCTTGGGTGGGACAGGCATGTGGGGAAGGAGAGGCTGTAGGTTGTGGTTGAGTTAACACCTGAGAGGGAGTCCTTTCGGTTGACCGTGTACCTTTAGCCTAGTTAGGAATCCCTTACCCGGGTGGAGTCTAGTCCCATCTCTGGGGTGACTCATTGTTGAGAGTGATGAACAATGTAGTCTAAGGCTGGGAGGTTCATGTACGGCCTGCACGGAGTTGGTGACATTCCTACCAAGATAAGTATTGGTTATGTGATGAATTTACATGCTACATTGTCATTTATGTGTTATTTTATGGGTTTTATTGCATGTGTGGTCATAACTGTCTGTATGTTTAAGGGTATACCCCTGTGTACGCTGCATGCCTGTGTTTACTGTTAATTTAGCCTGAAAATCATATATTTACAGAATGCAACTGTTTGTTTATTCTTTATATGTGAATCTTCCGCTAGAGCGTTGTATGTATATGTTTAATGGCATGCAGTTCAATATGTATGTATGCATGTGTGTGTATATATATATGTATTTGAAGAGAAAAATTTATGTGACATATCTTAGTTGAATACTGGGGCATTACAATATGTTGTCAGAACTAAGTTAAGTGTCTAAGTAGTGACATCCCCTGACCTATTGGTGGTCAGGGGTGTGTTACAGTATGGTATCAGAGCGTCAGTTTTCGACAGTGAGCCTGAATGGGCCAAACAAGTCGAATGGAGATGAGATTACAGTATGGTATACAATATATTTGCGTTCATGGAAAATTGAGCTACCGCGCGGAAGAATAATTGATGCAGGAGCATCGCCAACAACAAGCAAGCGCGGAGGAAAAAGACAGCTGGGACAAGCGACAACGCATTTCAGCACATTGCAAAAGTGTTTTGAGATGTTTTGAAATAAATGTGCGGATGTTAATGTAATAGTTAAGAGGAAGCACACTTAGATATTGTAAACAGATCTTGAGCGATCTGCTCTCATCTGTAGTAGGTGAAGGCATTAATACATAATTAATGTGAGTAGGTAAATTTAAGTACAGATTAGACAGTTTAGAGCGTAGGAGGGAAAACTGACTATAGACACCCTCATCTTGTATCATTGTAACATTAGCATGATCAATCGAGCATAGAGCACAGAGAGGAGAAGAAGCAGAGAACTGTATTTGAAAAAACCCATGTACAGAAGTCCTGAATTAATACATGAAGCTTTGATTCAGACTTATGTTGTTGTGATATTCTTTGTGTATGTATGTTGAATGCTATGCTTATATCTATTTTACTCTTTATGTTATTCATTTGTTGTTACACTATGTATGAATGATTTCTTGTTGAATGTTTGAAATCTGAGAGAGAGAGTAAGGAATGAGTTTCAATTGTTTCTCTATCTAAGCAAAAATTCCTGCAAGGAGTGCAGTGGAGTTTGTCTGCAAGGAGTGCGTTGACAAGGGTTCAGAGTTTTTATCTCTGAAATCTCAGGAGGGATAACATTGTTCTCATTCTTGCAGAAGTGCAAGTTAAGAACAGGAGTCGTGCAAGGTGTGCGCAGGCTGAGTGAAGTCTTAGAGTTACAACCTGAGTGAAATTGTTAAAGGATTGTTGTTGCAAGGAGTGCACAGAGTCGAAGAGGTTCAAATACTAGAGCGTATTTGAAGGAGTGACACAAGGAGTGCACGCAGGATTTATCCCCAGAGTACTTGATGATTTCAAGCAAGCTCGGGAGGGATAGAGCCTTTGAAGTTGTCGAAGAAAGGCTCAAGAGGGCTAGTGCCTTGAAGTGTTGGAAGGAGGCGTAGAAAAGTTGTGTTGCAGGTGGACAAGTTCTGTGAAAGAATACCTTGTTCATTTCGTAGGAGTCCTCAAGGAGGAATTGGACGGTCGGAATTCTCCATGGATAATTCGCGAAATTTCGAGAGCCGTCAGATCTTGCAAAGGAGCAGGGAGGTTACGGAAAGTATTCTTCAAGTGAAATCTCAGGAGAAATCGGACCGTAGGATCCAAGTCGACAAGAGCTGTTGGATCACTCGTGAATTCTCACTTCAGGGATTCGCGAGTTGAAGGACCGAAAACCTTGCACCAAGATTCATGAAATCGCAAAGTGCGAAGTCCCGACAGAGCAAGAAGTTCTGTTGTGGGGCCAGCATTAATAATGAGTCAGAACTCGACATTTCGGCATTTCGGAGGATAGGAGGTCGAGACTTTTGTCCCGAAAAGTCCCAAAGTCACGAGTTGCGATAGTGAGTAACGAGGAGTTCAGGATCTCAGCACTTACGGAGTCGGGATACAAAGGAGGCAACGCTTGGGGAGCGAAGTCACGAAGTGCCAAAGTTGGGCACAAGGGACACGTGACAGAACCATAAGGTAGGCCTGGGTGATAGACAGGTGGACACGCGTTGCCAGGAGGAAAGGAGTCAACACTCCATTGACTTCTCGCGTCTCAGGGATTCGTGGGATAAGAGCACGGGAGCTCGACGCTACAACTCGCGAAGTGGCGAGTTGCGAGAAGTGTGAAGGGAAGGTCAACCCTCGCTGACTTTCAAGTCTCGGAGGTTTGCACGGGAAGAGAACGGAGGCTCAACCCTTTGACTTGCGAAGTCGCGAAGTTGCAACGGGAGCTAGTGCTTAGCCTAGCCAGTGGTCACGCATAGAGAGCATCGACAGAAGGGAGCTATACCCATTTCGTGATCTCAAGTATCGTGAATTTGGAAAGGAGGAGTCAGGAGCTTTGACTCGCGAACTCACGAGATTGCGAGTTGCAACAAGCGCCTTTGGGATTAGGCCTTGGTCATAGCGTTGTGGTTGCACGAAGAAGGTGGATTTTGCACCTAGTGTTGCTCACACAGGGGAGCTTCCGAAAGGACATTTGGATCTATTAAATTGAGATTCCAGCAGGGAATCGAAGAGTCAATCCAACTCAAGGGTAGAAAATAGAACGATCATGTAGCGGACCTTGACCTGAGGGTCGATAGAGGGTTGGGGGTCTGCATCAAGTGGTATCAGAGCCCAGAAAGATTTCTTTTCTTTCTGTAGCAAGGAAAAGAAAGATTCACCATGCCGCTGAGAAGAAGAGACAGGAAAACACCCGATCCACCAGAGGAGAGGGAAATGCCAAGTGAAAGGGGTAGACAGGTGCCTGATACAGTCGTAGAAAGAGAGATGCATAACATACGTGTCAGACTCGTGGACGTGGAAATAAAACAGAGGCACACAACCAGTGTTGGAGATGTTAGTGAATCTGAAAGTGAAGATGAAGCTAGACATGAAGGAGAAGAAGTTGCAGCAGAAGATGCAGCAAATGAACGCCCGATTAGGGTTGTTGCAAGAATGAGTGATAGGGAAAATATGGGCATTCCAGTATATGAGGGAAACTTGGATGTTGAAGAACTTCTAGACTGGATTAGAGCTCTGGACACGTATTTTGACTATGAAGATGTCAAGGAAGACGAGAGGATCAAACATGCTATCACAAGATTGAAAGGACATGCAACATTGTGGTGGGATGAACTACAAGCTGACAGACACTGCAAGGGAAAGTAGAAATTCAAGAGTTGGGATAGAATGGTCACGAAGATGAAGGAGAAATTCATACCCAAAGATTATCAAATCACTCTGTTTCAAAGGATGCAGAATTTGAGACAGAAGTTGATGTCAATGAAGGAGTACACTGAAGAGTTCTACAAGCTAAACATCAGGGCAGGTCATCACAAAGGTGATGATGAAAAGGTTGCCAGGTATATGAATGGTATGAGATACGACATTCAGGATGAGATGAGCATGATGATCATTCGGACAGTAGAAGATGCTTATCATATGGCTCTGAAAACTGAAGAGAAGCTGAGCCGAAAGCAAGGTCAGAGAGGCCGAGGCAGAATTCAACCCAGAGGCAAAATAGTTGTCCAAGATAGGAGTCAGAAGCCTAAGGAAGAGTGGAAGAAACCTCAACCTCAAACTGAGAGAGGTGGAAGCTCACAGAGAGGACAGTATGTTGATAACAACACCTTTCCTCGCACTAGAGGAAGAGGAAGATGCAGAGGTGGAGTAATAAAATGCTTCACATGCGGAAAGAATGGACACAAATCTTATGAATGTCCAAATAAGAAGAAAGAAGGTGGTGAGACTCACATTGTTGAAGCACAAAGGAGGAATGTGGAGGCAAAGGATGTTGAAGGCGGAAGATCATTGGTGATGAGGAAGGTTCTCTTAACGCCAGAAGAAGAGGTGGAGAATCCAGTGCAAAGGAACAGTCTTTTTCGGAATGCTTTCAAAACCAAAGACAGGGTATGCAAGGTCATCGTGGACAGTGGTAGCATAGACAATCTTGTTTCTACAGAGATGGTAGAAAAGATGGATCTGGAGACTATTGAACATCCAAGTCCATACAGAGTTTCATGGCTACAAAAAGGACATCAGGTAAATGTCACTAAACAATGTTTAGTTGAATTTAATATAGGAGGATATAACGATAAGATATTGTGTGATGTCATTCCCATGGATGTTTGTCATCTATTGCTGGGTAGACCATGAAAATATGACAGGAATGTGATTCATCATGGGAGGAAGAACACATACACCCTAGAGAAGAATGGGAGAACTCACATGCTGTTGTTGATTAAGGACCAGGAAGTAAAACCTGAAGTAAGAAACTTTGTACTTCTCATGAGTGGGAAGGAACTTCTTACAGAGGTTAATAAGAAGGAGGAACCACAATTCATTGTGGTCAGGAAGCCTAAAATTGTTTTGACCAGCATAAGAGTGGATGATCTACCAGAGGAAATCCAACAACTACTGGAGGAATTTGTTGATATAGTAGTGGGCAAACTACCTCGTTCGTTGCCACTTATTAGAAGTATAAGTCATCACATTGATCTTATACCTGGAGCTAGTTTACCAAACAAGACAACGTACAGATTGACGCTGCAGGAGAATGAAGAGGTCAAAAGACAGGTCCAGGATTTAATGGACAGAGGGTTAATTCGAGAAAGCTTGAGTCCATGTGTTGTTCCGACAGTGCTTAGTCCAAAGAAAGATGGAGGCTGGAGGATGTGTACAGACTCAAGGGAAATTAACAAGATTACCATCAGGTATAGATTTCCATTGCCAAGAATGGATGATTTGATGGATTGCTTGAGTGGAG
>SNQJ01S0143482.1:6682-24454 GCA_010110895.2 Picea sitchensis
AATATCTTCTATATCACCTTATAATCTACCATATAATTTGTAAACAAAATTATTTCCTTTTGTCCACTTCCTTACTGGTCCAAGTTCATTGGAGTCATAAGCCAAAACCATATTTATTTATTTTTTTTATGTTAGATGTTTTTTCAAATAGCATGTTCAAAGCATATTTATTATTATGGCATTTTTTCTAATTAATAAGTGTTAGAATTAATGTGTATTTTAGAGATTGGTTTGGGTTTGTTAAATTTGGTTAGTTCAAATCTTATTTATGTGTGTGGTTGAGAAATTTCCTTATAAATTTTATAAATTTATTATGTTATTGAAAGTAAAAATTATATATAAATATGTGTACTTGATTTAATAAAAATTTAATTCATTTTTATTTGTAAACAATGTCTTCTTACCCATTTTCTAAGTTGATATCAAAGCTAGGACAGTCGTCGTGACTCTCATGAGAGGGGATGGAATATGAGCTCATTGTAATCGTCCTTGCAGTAGGATTAGATTAGAGTGTGTAAGAATAGATTGTTCCATGGTTTTTCTATCATTTGATTAGAATAGTTGTCTCTTCGTTGTGATTATATTTTCTATCATTTTTCTACCATAACCAGTGCAACCGTGAGCCTATAGGTGAGATCCACCATAAGAATCTGCCACAAATTAAAGACAAGAAAATCTGCAAGGTGGTTAGAGTATAAATATGGGCATGGAAATTTAAAGGACGTTGGTTACACTGGAGATCAAAGATCATTGACAAAGCTGCCAGCTCGATCAGTTGCAAGAATAGCAGAGGATGAGAGTTATCACTATTAGACAGAGCCACAATAATTGTCATATTGCAGAGATTTCTCATCATTTAGATATGAGCCGCAATCTGTGTAGGATAGCTAGACACTTAATATGTGCTTTACCGATAGGAAAGTAGTAATTTGGGCCGTATTTAAGCCATCATATACGCATGTTGTTGTAACTGTGGTTCTAGTCTCAAATGTCACCTGCCAGATTTGAAGGAACATGCACCGTCAAAGCAGTCATATGGTAATTGGAAAGAAAGGAAAACGTCGTGAAAATAATCAATCTGGTGTAGTAGGGGAAGCTACACCACCTTCATCTTATTAGTGGTAAATCACTTTCATATGTTGTTGTGAGTATAAGTATGTATCAATATTATTTTTTAAATTATATTATTTTTTTTTTAATTATATGATGAAGAACTAATCATAGAAAAGAGTAATATAATTTAAGTGGGTGGTTCGTAGTACTTAGATGTCATAAGAACATATCATTGTGATTTGATTATGTTTACAGAGTAATATAAGCTGGTGTTTGTTGTTGTCATTTTGTGCTCCAAGAACAACGGTTACTGGTTATGTGTATAGTTTGTGATCATTGTGTATGTAAAAAATGTCAAGTTGTATGATTGATTGCTGGAGACATTCAATATCTAGTTTGTTTTCCTAGATAACTGGTGAATACAGCAGAAGACCATGTACTTCGACGAATGGAAATATGTCAATAAAATGAGTTAGTATCTAGACTATTCTTCAGGGTATGTTAGACTATTCTTCAGGGTATGTCAAGAATAGTCGATCATTACAAATACTCAATAGAATGAGTTAGTATCTAGACTATTCTTAGGGTATGTCAAGAATAGTCGATCATTACAAATACTTCATCGATGGTAGAAGCCATTGAGTCTTCAATGAATGAAGTGGTAGCTCGAATGAATGGGTGAGAATGAGTGTAGTCTACGAGAGTTCAAAAGTAACTGAATGAATACCATACCGTCCAAAAATATTTTTATGTGATTTCAATATTGTTATTTGTGATGTAAGCATTAAGGGAGTGTGTTAAAATTAATGATTACTTTAAAGATTGGTTTGGGTTTGTTAGATCTAATTAGTTGTGGAAGATCTTCTCCAACTATCAAATCCTATTTATGTGTATGGTTGAGAAATTTCCTCATAACTTTGTTATGTTGTTGAGGAAAAACTTTATATATAAATATGTGTACTTTGTTTAATAAAATATGTGTGTTTGGTTTAATTGACAGACTCCATTACCTTCTTACTGTTACACAAGTTAAGGAATTCCTTTGTTTTCTATTTTGGGAGAGCTCACCCATATAACACGAGTAAGGCTTCTTCTCAGTTCATAGGTGGAGTAAAGAAATTCATTAATGTAAAATAACAAGTTTCATCATCAACAATTCCTTGAAATTTATTTTAACTCGTTAAAGCTTTGAACTTAGCTTCCAAGTTTTTCATTCGTGTCCAGTGTAATTGGTGAGTGTCCAGCAAGCACATGAAATTTTAAGGATTTCGTCGTGAAATCACATCATAAAATAAGAAGTCCAATCAATCATCCAATAAAATTATTAATATCAATCACGAACTTGAAATTAAATTTAAACAGTTTGTTGTGAAAAAGAACTTGAAATTAAATTTAAACAGTTTGTTAATTTAAACAGTTTGTTGTGAAATCCAATTATTAGAACATGAAATTTCAAAGAATTAAATTCCAAACCAATTATAAAACAAGAGCTGTATGGTAGCTTAGTTTCTGCTAAATAAATTTGGAAATGAAAATGATAGTTAACACCTTATAATTATTCATGATGATTACTTTGTAACATGAATAATATGCTAATAAATGAGCTAATTTCGTAATCTTGAAAAAAATGGATGGAGAAAGCCTTATTGCTCCATAATGACACATAATTTATAGATTTGTCATAACTAATTGGACAAAATATCTTACCATAATTTTACTTTAATATAGTTGCCATATAGTTTTGGGATTAATTTCCTTCTAATTAAGCTAAACAAGACAAATACAAATCTTATTTAAAAACAAAATAAAAAAATAAACATTTCCAAAATATATATATATATATATATATATATATATATATATATATAGTGTTAACTATATATATATTATAAAATATAATATATATATAAAAAAAAAAAAAAAAACCTCTATATATATATATATATATATATATATATATATATATATATATATATATGGCATATGCATTACAATATATAATATTTTATGTGTTAACATATATATTATATAATATATATTGTAATTTATATAATATTATAATATATATTTTAATACATATAATATTTTTAATGTGTTAACATATATATTATAAAATATATATATATATTTTAATTTATATTAATGTGTTAACATATATATTATAAAATATATAATATATATTTTAATTTATATAATATTTTAATATGTTATAACATGACACATTTAAAACATCAATATCACTATTCATTTCTTTTTCTATATATAATATTATAATATATATTTTAATACATATATATTATAAAATATATAATATATTTTAATTTATATAATATTTTAATATGTTATGACATGATACATCTAAAATATCAACATCACTATTCATTTATTTTTCTATATTGGGAAATGTAAATTTTAAAAAATATTTTTATTGTGGTGTTGTAATAAGTGTTATATATGTTGTACAACCAATTAGAATATGGTGTTATTGATTATGCAATTAATTTTAAATATTGAAATACATGAAGGCAACAATAAGACTTGAAATATATTAATCAATTAGAGATGAGAAAACAAATTATTTTTACTATATCAAAAAATATATATTTATTTTCTTAAGTTAAACATTACATTTTACAAACAAATTTAAAATATAAAGCAAATTAATGTCAAATCAATAGCAAACCATTGCTTTAGGAGGGACTAATAAGAAGGGAAATAAATATAGATAAAAATATCCATCCATATTCTCCAAAGAAGACTTCTGGTTCAGGCCATAATGATGAGTGTTGTCTCACCATCAACTAATTAAGAAACACGAAAAGCCCTAGCTCAAATATTTACTTGACGCATTCACCAAAAGAAAACCCTTAACTTTTAGATTAATCTTCTGCTTGATCGTGAAAAATCTAAAACTCTAAAACCATTTTTCTTCATCCAACAACATAAAACTCTTGTTGGTATGAAAGTTGACATTGAAGTTGAGGTGTTGGCTTAGTTGGTTAATGTACACCATCATTAAAATTTTGTTTGAAAGTGGTTAGTGTACCATCATTAAAACTTTATTTTAACTTTCAAAATCACATGTTCAGTATCCTTCCCATGGTTGGCTTACTTGTTATTACAACACAAATTGGTTGCCACTAGTTTTACACAACCATCGAAGCTGGTACAAGCTAGAAACTCTAGTTTCCCTTGTTGCCAAAAATTTACACAACCCATGTAGATTTTATCATATGACATGCTAAATCTCATCCAAATATTTCCCTACCACAATCCAAGTAACTTTTCCTCTCCCATTTTACACGACTATCTTCAAGCATTCTACCATTTTTCTTCTAGCAGAACTCTTACATACAAGATTTGGATCAAGTTATCATCTGACCGTTGAGGATTTATTTTTCCTGACTATTCTCTCACTGGAATACTTGCACTTGCTCGTGTTCAATCCATAGTAACATTAGTGCCTTATTGTTAAGAGTTGTAGTTTTCGGTAATCTATATGTTTACATGTAGTTATTTTTTGTAACCATTTGTTCGTTACTATAGTTAGAAACCGTAAATTGTCCAATATATACTATTTAATACATGCAATAATAGATCAGAGGTAGCATGCATTCTCCAATATTTTTTTTGTATTCTTCTTTCTCTATTGTTTTCATGGTATCAGAGCATTTGGTTGGGAGAAAAGTCTATTGTTGTGTGTGCCCACTCCCAGACCTTGAAGAATACCAGAATGTTGTTCACCTTCCCTAATTAAGAGTTGTTGCATCGAAGGTGAAACAAATCGCATCCAAGTTATGTTGCACGTCAAAGGTGAAAGGAGTCACATCAAAGGTCGTTGGCTAGAGAAGAGTCGTGAGGTTTTTTCTTTGATTCTCCATCAAACATGTTGAATATTGTTTAATTCTCCATCGATTTTGCTGCCCATCGAACTTGTTGTTCAAACTCATAATTTGTATCAATGTATTTGGAGTTTAATTGAAAGTTTGTTTGCAATTTGAAAAGTGATTTAAAAATATACCCTTGGGGTTTTGGAGTTATATTAATCTTTAAATGTCTAGTTCTTGGTCAATTCAAGCACCAACTTTAGTTGGTTCCATTTATGATTTTTATAGTGAGAAAGTGAAATCCATTTTGCAAGGTCGGGGATGTTGGGATTGTGTTGAAACAGGGTTCACAGAACCTGATGCAAATGTCATTGCAATTATGATTGTTTCCCATAGAAATAAATTAGAATAACTCGAGCAAAAAGAAGGCAAAGCCAAATCATATATCTTAGTTTCATTAGATGATTCTATATTTCCTAAAATTATTGGTGCCAAGACTACTAAAGAAGAATGGGATATTCTTAAGTTGGCTTATAAGGGTAATGCAAAGTGAAAAATGTGAGACTTCAAACCCTTAGAAATCAATTTGAAACCCTCAAGATGAGTGAATCAGAAAGAGTTGATCAGTTTATGACTAAAGTTATGGGTATTATGAATAAGTTTAGGATTAATGGAGAAAAAGAACTCATAGACTAATCATTTGTTGAAAAAATTCTTAGAAGTTTACCAAAACAAATTGAAATGGTAGTCATTGCTCTTCTTGAGTCAAAAGATTTAACTAATTTTTCTATAGAATAATTGACTCGTTCATTGTTTTCTCATGAAGCAAGAATGAACTTGGATTTTGGTACTTTAAAACATGCATTTCAGTCTAAGGTTTCCATGGATAGAGGCAGAGGCAAAGGTTTTCATGGAAGTGGTCGAGGACGTGGTAGAGGACGTTCTCAAACAAAAGGTCAACCTGAACAAACAAAAGACAAGTCAGAGCAGTCAAGATCGTCTTCACACAATCATAGCCAAAGATGGACAAACAAATCAGAAATTAAATGTCATTATTGTAAAATGTATGGTCATCATATATCTAAATGTCATAAATTGAAGTATAAAAATAGAGAAGGAGCTAAAGTCACAAAAAGTGAAACATTTTATACTTTGTTTCTTTCTTGTCAAGTATCTGAGAAAATTTTTGACAAGAATGTTTGGTTTCTAGATAGTGGATGTAGCAATCATATAACTAGTCACAATCATTTTCTTTATATTCTTGATACATCTATTATTACAACAATTATTTTGGGTGATGATCATTCAGTAAAAGCTTCAGGAAAAGGTGTTGTGCCAGTTTTAACAAAGCAGGGTGAACTGAAAAATATTTATGATGTCTCCTATGTACCAAATCTCAAACACAATTTATTGAGTGTAGGGAATTTAATGACACATGGTTATGATGTTACTTTCCACAACAACACTTGCACAATTGTTAATCAAACTAAAAGACTTGTTGCAAAAGTCCCTATGACAAAGAACATATTGTTTCCATTAGAAATGAGAAGTGGGAATATGTATGCATACAATCTTTCTAATACAAGTGAAACTGAGTTATGGCATTATTGTTATGGTCATTTACCAGTCAAAAGTATGAGTTTATTACAAAAACAGTTTATGGTAAAAGGATTGCCTCATTCGTTAATCAGATTCCTTCTTGTGAATGTTGCATAGTAGGAAAACACCAAAGAGATAGTTTTCCATCAGCCTCATAGAGGCAAAGAGTGCTTAGAGTTAGTTCACATAGACTTGTGTGGACCTATGAAAAATTAGTCAATTGGTGGAAGTTTTTATTTTCTAACATTTATTGATTATTTTAATAGGAAAGTTTGGGTTTACTTTCTCAAACATAAATCTGATACTTTCACTAGATTCAATGAATTCAAGGTTGAAGCAGATAAATAGAGTGGAATATTTGTTAAGGTTTTGAGATCAGATGGAGGAGGAGAATATGACTCCATAGAGTTTGTCGATTTTTGTAAATATCATGGTATAAAAAAATAAAAATAAACTACCATGTATACTCCACAGAAAAATGGAGTGGAAGAAAGAAAGAATCACACCATCATGAACATGGCCAGGAGTTTACTTAAAGCAAGAAAATTGTCCAAAGATTATTGGGCTGATAAATTGCATGTTCAGTTTACATACTAAATAGATCACCAACTTCCAGTGTTCAAGGTATAGTACCTGAAGAAAAATGGAGTGGATCAAAGGTAAATGTTTCTCATTTCAGAATTTTTGGTTGTGTTGCTTTTGCTCATGTTCTTGAAGAACTTAGAAAGAAGCTTGATGATAGAAGTGAGGAGTGTATTTTTATTGGCTATAGTGAAAATTCGAAAGAATACAGATTATATAATCAAGTTAATAAGAAATTTCTAGTAAGTATATGTAACATCCCGCTCTTGCGCTCACTGAGCGAACTTATTCTTTGAGGACACTTGCTTGCAAGTGATCTGAATTATTATATTATTGGGCATTTGATTATGATTATGAGACATTATGGATTGATGACATGTTATTTTGTTTTATTGACATAGACAGGTGTTATTTACTCGGATTTCCTAAGTGTGCAGGATTTTGGACCTCGAGGATGCAGAGGCATCAAGGAAAACCTTGGACTTTGGATCGAGTCAAGGAGTGGACTATTGGGATTTGATTGTTGTATTTATGACATTTGTGCATCTGATTAGATGATATGACTATGGATATTATTTCTGACATGATTTGTTGATGATGCAGGTTGATGATAGCTTGTCGACCAGACTCACATGTGGATTAGAAGGGTCACGCACGATAACCAGAGACATTAAAGGAGAGATGTGGACAACAGCCCTGCCACAGCCTAATAGCACTCCCGTTGTTGCTCGAACTATAGGTTAACGATTACCTAGGTCGAGAAGACCCACGATGTCGTGAGGGAATACTACGATAGTCGCTCACAATGATTCTAACAGGCGTGCAATAAGGCAGGGGATTTATTCCTTAGAGGCCCTTAGTCTCCCACAAGATCACCTGACGGAGTATTGACTCCAGGGGTTTTTTATGTCTACCAATTCACTCAAGAGGCAAGTGGAACCCTTGGAGCACGTAGTGCGTCCTGAAGGGCACATCATGCAAGAAAAATGGAAAGAGGTGAGTGGCACCCTTGGAGCACGTAGTGCATCCTGAAGGGCACGTCACTCAAGGGAAACAAAATGAGGTGAGTGGCACCCTTGGACCACCTAGTGCGTCTTAAAGGGCACATTGCATTGTTAACTAATAAGTGAATAAACCTAGATGGCCTTAGAATGAATGATGTGATGAGAAAGTTTTAAAAACATTTTTTTTTCCCTAATTAAAATGTCGCCTAGCCTCGGAAATTAAAATCTAGGTCTAAAGTAATACGTGTGGTAAAAAAATAAAACTAATCATAATCATCTTTAAACATGTGACAAAAAGGGGGTAAGAAACTCAATTAAATTATTAAAATCAAATTACCTTGGGGGATTAAATTTTTTTTAAAAGGGGGGGGGGATTGATTGTTTTGTTACATATGCTAATTAAAAATTTATTAATTAAAAAGAAAAAGGGGAAAAGGGTAATTTTCTACACTTGCTAATTTGAGTTTTAGATAAAAAGGGAAAGAGGGAAATTTAAAAGAATTAGGAAACTAAGGAAAAAATGGGGAAACATAAAGAGAAAGGGAAACATAAGGAAAAAACAGAATGACTAACTTAGTAAGGTGTCTTTCCATTAAGAACTTTCTAAATTGAGCTCAACTAGTAAATTGGTAAGGGGGGTTAAGTCATTAAAATGTGTAAGGGAATATGAGGACACCTAGGAGCGATTATAGGAATTCCTTTAGGTGGGTGGGGGAAATAGGAGTAGTTAAATAATTAATGAAATTAATTCCTAGTGCAACGAAGGGGATGGGTGACACATGTACGGGGAGGATTTTTCTGAATTAAATTTTTGAAGAATAAATTAAATGGGAAATTGGGAAAGAAGATGACTTAGAAACTCTATATAAAGGAGGGAGGAGGAGGATGATGGATCTCTTTGTTATGTGTAACATTATGCTGCATAATTTTAGACTTGACTAACTTAGCTTGTGGGAGTTGGGATACCCAGCTCGGTGAGGAGTGGTAGCTCGGCCTTGCAAGGTGAGATGGGAACTATTTGTTATCTAGTTTAGTGTGTGTGGCCCCCTTGTGTTTCAGGGGGCTAAGGGGAAAGAAGAGTACCCCTAGCGTTGGTTGGGAGGTACCAGTGAAGTCTCAATAGTCGGCAATCGGGAGCTGCACGGAGCGTGTGGGACATCGACTTGGAGTGGTCACCTTGGGCTACGATACGCAAGCTTTGGTTTTGCATAGTAGATTACTATTGATCTGGAACTTTCATTTATGTACTTTTACTTGTGTAGGGAGGTGTTTTACTTAGCAATGTAATTGAGAACTTGATTTCCTAATAGCCTTAATTTCGTCACTTGACTTGATTCCCTTGGAATTCGATCCCTGAATGATGTGATTGTCCTATTAGTTTTATTGATTTATTGTGAAGCATTGTGCTTACTTCGTCCTCATCCCTAGATCATCAGTCCATGCCTTAGCAGTCGAACAGGAGTCGGATCGACGGTCGTCAATTCGGTGTTAATAGACCTATAGATCCTAATGTCCTTCTTTTATGTGTGTGGATGATGACCAAAGGTTATATTTGCCCAGTTGTTTACCCCTTCTTATCTTCGTGTTTGATATTCGCCTTGCATTGGTCTCTGCGTGTTATATCACCTCTACGTCCTAATCGTTCTTGGCATCTGAAAACTGTGTTTAGTATTTCTGCATTTCAACACCCTCAACCACGAAATTTTTAACTCTGCATTTTTTTTTATCTATTGTTGGATAATTTAACTCTGCGTTGTATTACCTCCCTGGCTCCTTAACTCTGTGTTTTGTTTTTTTTTTTGGCAATATTCTCATCATTTTGAATTATACCTCTACACTTTAATATTTTGAAGACGAATTGAGACTGTGTTTGTTGCTGGATTGATAGCCTTTACATTGTATTTGGATTGCGTTTTACCTCGGAATGACAGTAAGGCTATGCCTTGAAACCTAGCGAGAATTTTCCTAGAGCCCCTGCGACTTTTTACAAGCTTTCAACCACGAAAATATTCCTCTGAGATTTAGTATATTTGAGGGTGAATGTACTTTGTATTTTAATGTTTTGAGGGAAAGTTTACTCTGCAGGATTACCCTTTATTTATGCATTCACAGACAGTGAATTTAACTGTTATGACATTGAGTTAGACAGTGGATTTAATGCTTTCCGAGTGTGACTGTGATTGTGGTAAATTTACTTTGGCTGCATTTTTCCTTGGTTTCTATTGTGTTATAGCGTATTTTTTTGTGATAACCATAGCAATATCCATTGACTTCTGACTGTGATTTTTACTAATTTAAAACTCAATGAATCTTTCCCCTTTAACCGACCTCGATCTTGGGATAAACCATAGTAAATTTGTGTGCATGGGCGTTGTTTTGTTAATATCAGAGCATCCATAGTGATAGACCATAGAGATTTTGTTTCTCTGCGTTCTAAAGTGGTAATTATAACTGTGTTTTCCTTGTCCATGGTTTTTACTCAGGTCTCCATCAAATCCCATATCCTTTATCACAGAACCTGGCTACCGATTTCATTGATTACCCTGCGGTTTTTTTTTTTTACCTTAAACCAACAATCAATTCATTCTATCATGGCAGTGAAACTTGTCGGATTGTGTTGTTATCCGACTGAGTATTTGATCCCGTCTGCGTTTCCACCTAGAGGGTGAGTCTATGTTTTTCTTCCTTATATATCGCACTCCTACCAATGCATTCAGCCATTTAATTTCTATCACGGTGAATTTCATTATCTTAACGAATTGACCTCTGTTGCATCTTAGCCATTCTAATAATTTAACACAACGATGGTATTTAATAATGGATTTCACCACACCCATGCATTAACTAGCTATCATTATTATTTCCTACCTTGCACAGATTCACACAGCCTTATTACAATGGGCAGTGATTCCCATGGCATCACTTGACAGCATTCTCCCTTCTTCCACTCTGTGTGTACACGCGCAGGGATAATGTTTTAATACCCATCCTTTCAATATACAATTTAAGTAGCGTGTAAAACCTAACACCTTATTATGGAGTTTTAATTAGTTGATTAATGAATTGGGCCAGTGATTCCTGCAGAGATGTTTTTAAGAGCATGATTATTATTCTATGCCATAGATTTACTAAAGTTAGGTGCATTGTGTCTGTGACAGTGTTGACAGCTTGTCCAGGAATTAAATGATAGTGATTTCCTTACCTTTCACGATGTTATCTCAATTTAATATCCAGCTATCTCATTACTCCAACATTCTTGTATTTATTAGGCTGCGCGTGGGTGTTTGTAGTTAGAAATTTGGAATTTTTTTGACAGTTTGTTATTACTCAACAGTTTTAGTGTGTAATAGACAGCCGGTTAAACTTTAATATGGTTAATAATGCTGACAACGTTTTGGAAATTAAGGTTGTGAATAATGTCATATTTATAGCATTATACATCACTAGGGTTAATGTTGTTGTATATTGGTAAATGGATAATTTTGATTGTATTTAATTGGTAATGTAGACTTGTATTTAGTTTGCAATCTAGACTTGAAATTAGTTTGCAAATTTAGACTTGTATTGAATTTGTAATTTAGACTTGTATCTAATTTATAATTTAGACTTGTATCTAATTTATAATTTAGACTTGTATTTAACCTGTAGTTTAGACTTGTATCTATTTTAGACGTGTATCTAAGTTGCAAATTAGACTTGTATTTAATGTTAAATTAGATTTGTAATTTATTGACTAATGTGTAATTTAGACTTGTTAATTAGATTGGTAACTAATGTTAAATTAGATTGTAAGTATTCATTAATTTGGACTTGATTAATGGTTGGGTTGTTGGCGAAGTTGTGTATTAGCTTGTGCTTTTCTTCGAACGACATCATCTTGTGTCATGTCGATCTGTGCTTTTGTGTGAGTGTTGTTGGTCGTTGTAAGTTTGTCATTAGAGCATGGGTTGAACGCCTTCATGCATTGGGTTGTGTGCCATGGAGGTTCTAGTTAACTGGTCATCAAGGTCGTTGTGTCGAGATGGGGATGTTGTCCCTTAGCTTGTAGGTGTGATCATGTTTTTTTCGGGCGGGTAGTCATTGCTCCTTGTTGTTTTACGCAGGTTTCGCCCAATTTCTCTTATGTCAGTGTGTGGAGTCATGGTTGATCGTTGTTTGTTTTGTGGGCATGGTGCTTGCCATCAGATGTTTTGTTTAGCTGCAATCTCTATTGTCATCATGTTTATAAAAAAAAAATATGCACCTTTTGATTTGCTTGTAGATGTAACAGCTGAGGGGACTTTACATATGGTATCAGTGCAGGTTCAACCTGCGGCTTGGAAACACTACGAATTTCATTGATATGATGTTGATTATGATGTCGCTAATTAATTTGACTTGTATTCATGCAGGTAATCATGGTTACAGGACATCGTGGAGACATACGACATGGTGCTCGGGGAGGAGGCGCGACACCTACAGTGGCATCCACGCCTAAGGGGTCTTACCCCTAGGGAGACGAACAGGTTATCGGGCAGGAGCAAATACCAGTGGGTGATGTGGTTGCGCTGATGAGGTCTTTTCAACGCATGTCTGAGGCACTGATTAGTCGTTTGGACAGAGATGAGGCCAAGGCATCGACACTCCCTGAGGGTCCACCACGCGCTTCGGTTGGTACTGGTAGCATTCACCGCGAACTTGACAAGGTCAAATTTCCTGAGTTCTTTGGTGCCCTAGATGGCGCAGCCACCAAGGCATGGTTGGAGAATATGGTGATGTGATTTTCACTTCATGACTATACCTCCAAAATGAAGTTCCGCATGGAGGTCTTTCAACTGAAGGGGAGCGCTCTTCTATGGTGGAAGATGCTCCTGCCACAATTGAACATGATCGTCGAAGACGTGTCATGGGAACTGTTCGAGGAACAGTTTCGAGACAGGTACCTATCATAGAATTCACTGAGTGTCAGCTCAATGAGTTCAATGCCTTACAACAGGGCAGTTGTACGGTGCCCGAGTACGAGGCCCATTTTATGGAGTTGCTTTGGTATGCTTTGCACCTTAATACTGAGAAAATTAAGGTCAGCAGGTTCTTGTTTGGCCTTAATGTCATCATACATGCAAAGTTTAGGATTTTGATGCCTCATACCTTGCATGATGTTGTCCAGAAGGCCCTCATAGTAGAGGAGGAGCTTATCAGCGGGGGTCATAGCAGGACTCCAGCGAGGTCAGCAGAGCAGGTGTCATCTGGTGCGTTACAGCACCAGACACCAACCATACATATGCCAGGATATCGTGGCTTCCAGAGGGGATCCACTTTCACTACACCTCGGTGACCAACGCCTCAGCAGTGGACTCCTTACCGGGGACCATAGCATCAGTAGCAGTGTCGAACGCAGCAGCAGCAGTTTAGGCATGTTCAGCAGAATAGACCAGGATTCCAGGTCGGTGGGCCGTCAGCTTCTACTTCGGGTACTAGGAGTACTAGACCGAAGAATGGGTGTTAGACATGTGGGGAGCCACACTACCAGCATGACTGCCCAATGGAGAAGTCTAAGGCATCTGGATTCGTTGGACCCACTAACATGGGAGATTTGGGAAAGGCCCATCAGATTCATGTAATGGTGAATAACTACCAAGCAGAGCACCAGTCGACTATGCTCGAGACATCAGGTACCGTCTCTGACCAGACCCTTAGTATTTTGATAGATCTCGGTGCTACCAAGAGTTTCATTTCTGGTGCAACGCTAAAAAGGATTAAGGTAAAGGCAGTTGAATAGGATGAGTTTAGCTTTGTAGAGATGGCTTCAAGAGCCAAACAGAAGGTTAGAGGAAAGGTTATGATATGTACCCTTAACTTGGGAGAGTTTGTCACTAGGGCCAACCTGTACGTCACGATCTTAGGATCTTATGACGTCATGATTGGTATGGACTGGTTGGAATCGCATGAAGTGATACTCAACTGTAAGACGAAATGGTTGAGCTTGGTCGATGATGAGGGATAGAGACACGTGATTGTAGGATAGAACCAGGGAGTTTCCTTGAGTTTCTTCTCTTCCTTACAATTGCGAAAGAGCATGCACAAGGGATGTAAGATTTATGCGATCCTTGCGTTAAACGAGAAGGGAGTAGAGGAAGGTCTTGAACAACTTCCGGTGGTGAGAGAGTTTGCAGATGTATTTCTGGAGGAGTTACCTGGGATGCTGCCAAAGAGGGAATTGGAGTTTACCATAGACCTAAAACCGAGGACTGAACCAATAGCGAGAACACCCTATCGTATGTCGACCCCGGAGTTATAGGAGTTGAGAATGCAACTGAAGGAGTTGTTGGACCTAGGACTTATACGTCCAAGTGTGTCGTTGTGGGGTGCACCTGTTATCTTCATACCAAAGAAGGATGGGTCATGGAAACTTTGTATTGACTACCGTCAATTGAACAAGGCAACGATCAAGAATCAATATATGTTTCCGAGGATTGATGATTTGTTTGATCAGATGAAGGGTGCTACAGTGTTTTCAAAGATCGATTTGTGATCAGGGTATCACCAGTTATGGATCAAGGAGGATGACGTCCCTAAGACTTCCTTTAAGATGAGGTTTGGACATTAAAAGTTTATTGTTTTACCATTTGGACTGACAAATTCCCCAGGGGTATTTATGAGTTTGATGAACAGGGTGTTCTGCGAGTACTTGGACAATTTTGTCCAAGTATTCATTGACGTATTTTGATTTACTCTTGGACGATGGAGGAGCATGATGAGCACTTTCACTTGGTGCTACATTGCTTGTGAGAGCACCAATTGTTGTGGAAGTTGTCCAAATGCTCATTTTATCAATCGAGGATTCACTACTTAGGGCATGTCATCTCTGACGAAGGTATCGTCGTGGATCCAGCAAAGGTCGAGGCTATTATGGAATGGCTTGCACCGACGAATGTCCCAAAAGTGTGTAGATTCATGGGTTTAGTAGGATAATATCGACGGTTCATCGAGGGATTTTCGAAAATAGAAAATCTGATCACGAAATTGCAAAAGAAGAACAAGAAGTTTGTTTGGACCGAGAAATGAGCAGAAGCATTTTGGAGGCTCAAAGAGTTGTTGACAACAACACCGATACTGAAGGTCCCTAACATGGACCCAAACTTCTTGGTATGCACTAACACATCCAAGGAAGGCTTAGGCGGATACTTGATGCAAGACGGTCGAGTGATCACTTACATCTCAAGGAAACTAAGAAGGCATGAGGAGAACTACGCGACGCATGATTTGGAGTTATTAGCCATTGTTTATGCCTTGAAGGTTTGGAGAAACTACCTTTTTGGATGAAAATTTGAATTAAATATGGACCATTGTGGACTACAACACATCTTTACACAAAGAGACCTGAACACGCGACAACGACATTGGTTTAAATTGCTTAGTGAGTATGACTTCGAGATTACTTACATAAAAGGTATTGTGAACCGAGTGGCGGATGCATTGAGTCAAAGACCACACATCTTTTCAGTGTCACCTCTTCAAATGAATCTACATGAAAATATTCTAACTTTACAGCGTGACGATGACTGGTACAAGGAGGTCAAGGATTTTATCGGACAAAACACAATGATGGTACCAAGATTTGAAGCATTTACGTTTGACGACGATGGATTATTGAAGTTTAAAAATTGGATTTATGTACCACCCAAAGGAGAGCTGAGGAGTTTGATCCTAAACGAGGCTGACAGAGCAGTATACATGGCCCACCCAAGAGTCACGAAGATGAGGGCAGACCTTAAACCCTTATTTTTCTGGAAGGGAATGAAGGAAGACATAGTTAACTATGTGGCCAAATGTCTAGAATGTCAGCAGGTAAAGGTTAAACATAGAAATCTAGTAGGATTACTACAACCAGATGCATTTCCGGAATCAAAATAGGAGGTTATTTCGATGGATTTCATTGTTGGATTGTCACTGACGGCAAGGAGACACGACTCTATTTTTATGGTAGTTGAAACTCTAACGAAGAGTGCTCATTTTATTCATGTGCATACGACATATTAGGAACCTGACATAGCTAGAGTTTTCATCAGTGAGATTGTGAAGCCGCATGGCATGCCTAAGAGGATTATATCTTATCAAGGATCAGTGTTTACTAGACGATTTTGGACTAGTTTCCAAGAGTCCTTGGGAACCCAACTTAACTTTAGTACTGTGTATCACCCGGAGACTGAAGGGCAGACCAAACGAATGAACCAGACCTTGGAAGACATGTTGTGTGTGTACGTGATGGACCAATAGAAGCATTGGAAATAATTATTTCCACTGGTAGAATTCGCTTATAACAACAGTTAACAAAGCACCATTAAAATGGTGCTTTTCGAGTTCCTATATGGGCGACCGTGTCGGATGCCTTTAAGTTGGGATTGAATTGAGGATAGGGTCCTGGTGGGACCAGAAGCAATCCAAGAAATGGAAGATAAAATGAAAACAATAAGACAAAGGATCAAAGAAGCACAGGATCGGCAGAAGAGTTATGTCGATGCACACCATGTCGACCGTAGTTACGAAGTTGGCGATCAAGTCTTCTTGCGGGTAAAACTACATAAGATTTCGATCAAGTTTGGAAAGGGAACTAAACTCTCTCCTAGGTTCATGGGACCTTTCGATATTGTGGAGAGGAAGGGGCCCATGGCCTATCGACTAGGCTTTCCTAATTCTTTGAGGCGTATGCACAATGTTTTTCACGTATCTGTTTTGAGACATTATATTAGTGATCCTACACATGTTATTGACATGAGTTCCTTCCAAGTATCAGACAAGGGGATGCTCATGGCTAAGCCGATCCACATCCTAGATCATCACACCCAACAGCTACAACGTCAAACAGTAGATCAGGTCAAGGTCCAGTGGGACAACTATAGTCTGCACTCGGAGACCTGGGAGGACGCATATGATATGTGCTAGCAATTTCCATTTTTGTTTGATAGATAGACTTTTGACACTGTGATACACATTATTTTGGAACTTATATACTGTGAAACTTTGGGATGAAGTTTAGATCAAGAAGGGGTGTATGTAACATCTCGCTCTTGCGTGCACTGAGAAAACTTATTCTTTGAGGACACTTGCTTGCAAGTGATCCGGATTATTATACTATTGGGAATTTGATTATGATTATGAGGCGTTATGGATTGATGACATGTCATTTTGTTGTATTGACATAGACAGGTGCTATTGACTCGGATTTCTTGAGTGTGCAGAATTTTGGACCCTTGAGGATGCAGAGGCATCGATGAAACCCTTGGACTCTGGATCAAGTCAGGGAGTGGACTATTGGGGTTTGATTATTGTATATATAGCATTTGTGCATCTGATTAGATGATATGAGTATGGATATTATTTCTGACATGATTCGTTGATGATGCAAGCTGGCGATAGCTTGTTGACCAGACTCACATGTGGAGTAGAGGGGTCACGCATGATAACCAAATAAATTGAGGGATAGGTGTGGACAGCAGCCCTGCCACAGCCTACTAGCACTCTTGTCATGGATCAAACTATAGGTTAATGATTACCTAGCTTGAGAATACCCACGATGTCGTGAGGGAAAACTGCGATAGTCACTCACGATGATTCTAAGGGGTGCGCAATAAGGCAAGGGCCTTATTCCTTAGAGGCCCTTAGTCTCCCACAAGATCACCTAACGAAGTATTGACTCCAAGGGTTTTTTATGTTTACCATGTCATTCA
>SNQJ01S0143483.1:0-16690 GCA_010110895.2 Picea sitchensis
GTCCACTTAGTAATTTCTCCATTAACTTTATCATTTAAACAATTTCTTTTCTATCCACTTTGAATTATAGTACACTCATCACTTCACTTTATTATTTAAATAATTTCTTCTTTGAAACCACTTTGACTACTTTGACCTTTTGGGACTTCTAGATGACTCATGAGGGTTCTCCAACTTCACATGGCCATAACTCTCTAATCGTGAGGAGTTATGTGACGTTCCACATACCACCAGAAATAACATGACATGTACTATCCATATAGAATAATATTACATTCAAATATATTAAAACTCATACCATTATACATAAAACAAACTTGGGTCCATTACCCAAAACTTTGTACTACCGAAATTCGCTACCAGTCTTTCTTATGGTTGCATTTGTGGAAGCATCTTTATAACACTACCTACCACATGTCCATTAGTATGATACCATTCTGAAAGCATTGTTTTATTATGGTGCTCCTTCATTTTTGGATTTGGAGTTTGGGGATAACATGGCTCCTAAAGCCAAATATTGAATATATAGGAGAACCAGGACATCCTTAAGGCCCTTAAGGAAAAATTGCAGTCAACTCAGAATCAACAAAAGATATATGCACACAAGCATATGGTTGAGCATAAATTTGAGGTAGGATACTTGGTATTTATGAGTTTGGAACCATATAGACAGTCTTTGTTGAAGAAGAGTAGTGCAAAAAATTGAAGCCTCGTTTCTATGGTCCATACAAGGTAGTATGGCGAGTTGGGGAAGTAGCCTATAAGATTGAGATTCCAGAGGGGAGAAACATCCATAATTTTTTTTATGTGTCATGCCTCAAAAGGGAAGTAGGAAAATAGGTTACCATTTTAGTAGAGTTACCTGCGCTAGATGAGGAGGGGAAGTTCATATTGATTCCAAAGGATATTTTGGATGTTAGGGAGAGGAGATTAAGGAACGAGGTCATAAGAGAGTTCTTGATCAGATGGGGATATTTTCTAGTAGAGGATGCTATGTGGGAGGGAGATCATATTTTGTAGCATCCTGATTTGCAGTTGCTTGGGGAAAAACAATCTTGGGAAGGGAGGACTATAATGTCCCCTTCCAAATGATCGCTCTAGGAGGATAACTTAGTGGTCTATCTGATTCCCGTAGGCCATAGTTGATGAAAAATGGGACTAATTGATTATTTGATTTCATTTTGGTTAGAAAAGGTAATGTTTATAAAGTGAAATTAAGTAATTATATAAAAAAAGAGGTATACTAAAGTGACTTTGGGAAAACATTAAAGGTGAATCTTAGATAGTCACTTTAATCATTTAAGTGAAGGTAAAAAGGTAAAAGGGTAAAAAAAAGGTGAAACGGAAATAAAATAAATATGAGAGCCCCCTCTTTCATTATGTTGATCATTTCTACTATAATTGATTTGGAGAGAGCTCTTGTGGCTTGCTAGGGTTTTGGATAGAAACCCTCATTGAGAATTGGTTCTTGTGGTGAAAGATTCCACCCTAGCTGATTGTAAGGGAGGATTACTTAGATCTTCCATTTGCATTCACCAGAGGAGGTATATTTTTATATTTTCAATAGAATAAGTTTGAGAATATCCATTTTATATTATTGTAGAAGATTATTTTGTTGTGGGGGCCGAGTTTTCCTTGGAGGAGATTGATTTTCTTATGAATGGAATTCTTCTACTTTTAGAGGTCGATTCCTTTGAGTGGAGGAAAAATATCTTGGGGAGGCAGTGTATTCATGGTTAGAAGCCAAGTTCCTTTGCAAAGGAAATGATTTATTGTAGACCATATTGTTTAGAAGGGGGCTGAGTTCCTCCTCGGGGCCAAGTTCCTTCATAAAGGTCAATTTCCTTGAACATGCCATATTCCACTTGAACACCGTGCAGATTTTGAGGAGGCCGGGTCATCCTGGCAAACAGTTCATGGGTTTTCAACCGTCATTACATCTCCAATAGTTGTCTCCATATTCTATCAAGTGTGCCATCAAATGCCAATGTATTTTGAGCCAAATTTGTGAGTTGTTTGCTGATGTAATTGTTCAGATTGGAGTGTTAATAAATTGTATCAGATTGGCCATATTTCTTGTTGTTTGATAAAGCTAGTGTAAATTTAATTGTTTGTTGTTATATATCATGTGACAAATTCATTTGGAATGTTGCAAACTATTTGACAAAAATACTAAACCAACAAACACATAAATACACATCAACAACAAACTGTTTGGCGAAAGTCCTAACCCAAGAAACACATAAAAACTTACCAACAATCACACAAACATATCAACAATATAAAGAAAAGTATAACAACCATAGAGAGGGGATTTTACAAGATATGAATACTCTACTCATATGTGTGATTTTCTAGGTATGAATTCTTAGCTAAAGTCATTCAAATAGTGAGAACCATATGAAGGTCATCAAGTTTGTAGTTTAAGCTAGAGTCTAACTTTTGATCAATTTTTCTTTGTAATTGGATCAACCCAAGCAAATATTTATGATTGTAATTGGATCAACCCAAGCAAATATTTATGAGAATGCCACACGACTACCCAATGGATGTCTATATGCCAATCGATGAATGATCACAACTTGTTATGATGAATATTATGGAGAAAATTCCATAACTAGTCAACCTTATAAAAAAATAATACAAATTTTTTAGGAGGTAGGTGGATAGATTAATTGAAGTTTCTAGATTGTTAAACTGCATAACAACTCATATTCCTTTATATGTGCATAAATCACTAGCCCTGAGATGGGAAAGGCTCATTTTTCACTCTTAGTTTGGGGTATGTAGATGTTGGGAGAGGGTGGGGAATTCCAGAGCATGGCTTTGTTGAATGTAAATGAGACTTCGGAGCATAGCCATTATCAATAAATAAAGAGATTGTATAAATGCGTGGTTGTTTCTATTGAGTATTTTTGTGGTGTATGTAATTATGTTGTAGATTATTATTGTTGCATTGTTGTATAATTTGTTGCATGTGTGTGTTGGATATTTATGTTGTTCATCTCTTTGTGTAGATTTATCTGCATCATAATACCACTTGATGAACTACAAATTTATATCCAAATGATATAAAATATTATAGTATATCATTCAAATCTTAAATTTATTTAGATTACAAAATAGTGTTAAATAAGTTAAAATCACACTAAGGTTATTGCAATATGTGTGAGATGCATAATGTATATGCTAAATGTTGAGTGACACTTGAGATTTAAAAATAAAATAAAATAAAATAACAAATAAATATTTGAATATTGACCTTTAATATTAAAAAAATAAAATAACAACCTAATATGGATGAGATGTATAGAAAGATATTTTTGTCATAGAAACAATCCCAAGTCACACAGAGTTTAGGCATATTTGACATAGTAGTGGGAATTTTTTGTAGGAAGGCATGTGAATGGGGCATTGTAGAGTCTTTATAGTGAGGTAACGTTTTTAATTTTTTGCATAGAAGGAGGGGAGAAGGTCGAATTACTAGCATATTCACATTGCAATCAATCAACAATTATGTTAGTAAGATGCACCACTCCCTTGTGGATGCCTCCATTGACATAAGGATTATGGTATATTGAAGCTTATATGTTATTGTGGGACACATCTCTCAACCAATGTGGGATTAATTTATTATACAGAGAGGTATTTATGTTGTAGAAACAATTCCAAGATGCACATATTTTAGGTGTATCCAACTTAGTAATGAAATTTTTTGTAGGAAGACATGTGAAAGGGGTGCTATAAAGTGAGTATTTTTTAATTTTTTGCATAAAGGGAGGGGCAAAGGCTAAGAAACAAACATATTCACATTGGAATCAATACACCATTATGCTAATATGAGGCACCACTCCCTTGTCTCTACCCCCATTGGCACATGGATTTCAATATATTGGAGTTTGTATGTCGTTGTGGGCCACATCTTTCAACTAATGCAGGATTAAATATAGAGGTATATATTCCATAGAAAAAATTCCAAGATGCATATATTTTAGGCGTATTTGACTTAGTAGTGGACATTTTTTGTAGGAAGACATGTTAAAGGGTTGTTGTGGAACAATTCTAGTGTTAATACTGATATTTGTTTTGTAGGAAGGCTCGTGAAAGGGAAACTATATTGTTAATCCCTATATATTGAATTATTATATTTATATTGTTATATTAGTGTGGTTATCTAGACCCTTTAATTGTAATTATACCCTTTATCTCCTATATACCAATGAGATATAGTTTTAGCAATCATCTCATCTTGTATATTTGTTTTATTTTAAAAGAAGGCTCACCCCTAGAAGAGGATTATTTTTGTTCTTTATATAATTCTCAAGGCTTAGAGTTATTTATCTTTCTATTTTTAGGTTATTTGGGTGTTTGTTTCCTAACATTTGGTTTCATAGTATATGATCCTAGGGTTTTTCTCCAAACTAGTCACCTTGGAAATTTTGCTATAACTTTGTTTTTGTGAAGTTTCAAATAGTGAAATTTTTGGGTGCATGAGGAGACATAGTGAAGTACATGTGGCAAAAATTTCAGGTTTTGTTTCACTACAGTTTTGGAGCTATAGCATGTGAAAATTAGGGTTTTTGACTAGTCCTTAAACTAGCCCCAAACATGGGTTCTTGGTAAAACAACCATAAATTTTTTTATAAGAAGTTTAAGAGAATGAAATACTTGGGAGCCTAAGAAGACATAGTAAAGTACACGTGATAAATTTTTTAGGTTTTGGTTCGTTGTACTTTCAAATTTATAGCCCATGGAAATTAAGGTTTTTTACTAGTCCTAAAGCTAGTCTCAAACATGTGTTCTTGGTAAAACAACCATAATTTGTTTTCCTCGACAGATACTGAACATAAAATTTTCATAATATTTGGGAGACATCATAGACCATGTGGTAAAAATTTTAGATTCATTTTCTTTATTATTTTCAAGTTATAGGATGTGGAAGTTAGGGTTTTTTCCTAGTCCTACAACTAGTCTCAAACAAGTGTTCCAGCTAAAACAATCATATCTAGTTATAGAAATATCCAATTTGAGTGCCACTAGTTTCATTGGAAAGAGGATAGACCATAATGTCTCAGATCCAAATTTCAAAACCATATCTGAAAAATTGGACACATGGCATTTTGCACAATCTCGCTCTCTGGAAATGGCCAAGAATCAATAAGTTTTGGGAAAGTTATAATACCTTTAAATTGGCACATAAAATTTTGGTCAACTTGTGGCATATCATAGAAGACATATTAGAGTAATATAAGCTAAAATTTCAGATTGAGTAGGGCCAAATTTCAGAGATACATCAAGAGAAAGGCCAACCAACAAGATAGTATCCAAATATGGGTTTTAATGGTATGCAATTTACAATTGACATAGATTTGATTGGAAGATCTATTTTGGGTGATTCAAAAGTGTGGTAAATAGAATAATTAAAAACAAATATTGTTGTTATCCCACATGGAAAATGGTGTTTCAAAAACTTCTACACCAACTAAACCTTCAGAGAGCTCAACCATGACTCATGAAGAAAGTGAAGAGATATAGAACCAACTATCCAAATTAGAGAATCATTTTAACAAATTGAGTAACATGTTAGTGTAAAATATTGATTTTATAAACATGAAAATACAAATGAAACAAACGCTGGAAAATATAGAACAAAATATAGATCAAAATATGAAACAAAATATTGATTTAAAAATGGAAAAATTTTAAAAATGCATATTCGCCATGCTCTTAAATACCCTAGATGAGAGGTTCCCTAAAGGTGATTTTGGGACACAAGAAAATATTGAAAACAAGTATAACAAAATTGTTGAACCCCATTCATATTTGCGGAACATTTTAAAAAATATGGAGAACACGAGGATTGAGTCCCAAAATCTTGATTATTCATCACTCCAAGATCCACATCATCGAGGGTTCAAGTTGGAACCAAGGAGATACTTAATTCCCAAGATTGATACGATGAAATTTGATAGTAAAGATCCTATAACATGGATATTTTAGATGGAGTATTTCTTTGATCTACGCCAAGTTCCCACTTTACAAAAGGTAACTCTTGCATTCTTGTATTTAGAAAATGAACAATTTGTTTGGTACTAATGCATTTGTGAACAAAAAAATGATTCTATTGTCTCTTGGTCCATTTTTATGGATGAATTTATATCACATTATGGGGATACTAAGAGAAAAACAATATTTAGTCCATTGATAAATCTTCGGCAAAGAGGTTCAATTACATAGCACATTCAACAATTCCAAAAAATAAGTATCATGATAAAGAACATTTTAGAGGATAATTTGTTAGGTCTCTTTATGGGAACTTTAAAGATGAGAATTATGTTGGGTTGTTATATTCTTTGCAGATGTAACGTACCCAACCACCCACAAGATGACCACACTACTCCAAAAACTTACTTCAAAACACCCACAAGCTGGCCACGCTACTCAAAAAACTTACTTCAAAACTAATTTTGAATTCTGATAACATTTAATTAATAAAGAAGCATGAAAGAACACCATAAAAACAGATGAAATAATCAAGTTTCATGCTACAACATAAACGAATGTTTAAACATGCCATGCACAACAATAACCAACAAGCATGCACATTAAAGATACACATAGCAGAGATATTAGTTAATACACAATGAAAATAAATATACAAGCATAGAAACACATGACAAAGAGCAGTTATATTTAACAAAATGAATCACAAATTGGATGCATACCAAGGATATTCCACCCAACCATAGACGTTGATATTCTATGTCTCAACAACAAGTATCCCCTAAGCCAGGGCTATGAATCCATAAGGATGGTTCCAAAGTGTCACTCAACTTCCCAAACCAGTCAACACTCAATCTCTCACAGGTTTCTCAACACACAACAATCCAAAGTACACCAAATCTCTTCTCTCCAGCCTACACAACCCAAGTGAATGGAATCCCTTCTCTTCCACACAATCCCTCAGGCTGTCCACTCCCTTCTAGGGCCCCAATGCACCCAATTAAGAATCTCCATGCTGGGACTCTTAGGATTCACAAATGTGAACAAAAATTAACACATGCCAATGCATATTAGGCATGAATACATTAATTCATGGTTGGAATACACTAGTCATTACTACAACCAACAAACAATGGATTCTTCCTCAACAATTCACCCCCATGTCCCAATCCAAGAACAAGAATGAATGAAGAATGATAAATGAGAAATAATGAATGAAATAATTAACTAAATGAAGAGTGTGAACAAATGAACAATGAGTGAACCCCCAAACAACCCAAATATGGGTTTATATATTTACTTGGAAATCAAGAACCACATGGCCTTCCCCAAGAATCTCATGTAACCACTTCTCTCAATCAAAACAATTATGGGTAAATTAAATATGATAAAAATACTTAGCCCCTTATGCCCCCTCTCTTTTGGAATCATAAACCCCTATAACTCTTGTCCTTTTTCGTGTAGCATCCAACGATGTATTTTATTATTAATAATGATTAGAACATTACATTTCCTAGGCACTCTGGCCTATTTTAATTATTTGGGCACTCTGGCCTTTCATAAAGTAAAAAAAATACATTATTTAATATGGGGACTCAAAACCAGGCTATTACATTCCCCTCCCCCTTATTTTGTCACTATCCTCAGTGCATATACAAAACATAAATCAAAATTTCAAAATTCTTCAAAACTTTGTGGGTACTCTGCCCACATGACATATTCATGCTCCCAAGTAGCATCCTCAGGACTCTAGCAAGTCCACTGAACTTTTACCTATTCTATGACTCGATTCCAAAGCATTTTGATTTTTCTTTCCAATATGCACGCCGACTGGACCTGAAAGTGTCATTCTGGCTCCACCTGAATCAAATTCCAATCAATAACATGGTTAGGATCATGTACATAAGTTTTTAGAAAAGAGACATGAAATGCATTATGCACATTCATGGAAGCAGAAAATGCAAGCATGTATGCAATTGACCCTATTTTGTCCAATATCTCAAATGGACCACAGAATATGGATGCTAGCTTTGTATAACTTCCCAACTTCAATGCGATCTTCTTGGATTTCACTATCAAAATCACATGCTTTCCCACTTTAAATTCTCTAGCTATACAGTTCTTATCTGCATAACTCTTCTGTCTATCTTATGCTACCTTCAAATTCTTCTTAATTTTAACTATCTGATCTTCCATATCCTTGAGCAATTCTGGCCCAAGTACTACTCTATTTGCTGGGTTATCCCAACTCACTGGAGTATTTCATTTCCTACCATAAAAAGATTCAAATGTTCTCATCTTCAATGAAGCTTGATACCCATTATTATAAGTAAATTCAACCAAATGCAATAAATCTTCCCAGTTAGATGGCTTATCCATCACATACATTCTCAACATGTCTTCAATTACTTGGTTGACTCTCTCTGTCTTCCCATTTGACTGTGGATGGTATGTTGTGCTAAGATTCAGATTTGTACCAAATCCTTTAAATAATCCTCTCCAAAACTTTGAAGTAAACTTTGTGTCTTTGTCTAAAATAATTACCTTAGGTATCCCATGCAACCTAACAATTTCCCTCCTGTAAATTTTTGCAATATTAGCTGCTATATGAGTCATTCTCACAAGAACAAAATGAACAAACTTTGTTAATTTATAAACCACTACCATTATATAATCATGTTTCCTTGCTGTCCTGGGAAACTTAGTTATAAAACCAATGGTTACCACTTCCCATTTCTTCTTTGGAATTGGAAATGGATGAAGCAAACCCGCTGGGTGTCTATGATCAATTTTCACTCTTTGACATTCCATACATATGGAAATGTAATCAACACCATCCTTCTCCATTCCAGGCCAAAAGAATTGGCTTCTTACTGCTACAATTTTTTTTTTTCCGGTAACCATGATGTCCAACATATGGAACATTATGCATTTATTTTAACACCAAATTCATAAGTTCTACGGAACTAAGAACATAAATTCTATTCTTATGCATAAGTAATCCATCTTCCTTGATCTCATACTATTTAATTTTCCAAGAACATAAATTCTATTCTTATGCATAAGTAATCCATCTCCTGATCTCATCATTTAATTTTCCATTGTACATTTTCTTGCTGTAAAATTTATTTTGACTATAGGTAATGCTGATCTGCATCAACAACATCTAAAATTGTGCTCTTTAAATTTGACTAATTCATACTAATAGATGTAGAATGCATGAGATGTAATCTTCTCGGGCTAAGTGCATCAACAACTTAATTGTCTTTTTTCTGAGATATGTTTGATGTCAAAGTCATACTTAAAAATTATAACCATCTTGTTTTCTTGGCATGAGAAGTTGGCTATTCAAAAATATACTTTCGTAATTCACCATGGTATTTTCCTAACTCAAATATTCTTCCCATGATATACCTTCACATCTTCAATGCATGAACTATGATAGGAAGCTCCAAATCATGTGTGGCATAATTTATCTCATGTTCTTTAAGTTTTCTGGGCTCATAACTAATGACATGCCCATTTTGAGTGAGGACTCCACCAAGTCCTTCCTTGCATGCATCTCCACATACCACAAAATTCTCATTTGGGTCAACAATCTTTAAAATAGGTGCACTAGTAAGTAATTCCTTTAAAAAATTAAAGTTCTCTTCACACTCTGTTTTCCATTCAAACTTAATTCCATTCTTTTGCAAATAAGTGATGGGATGAACAATATTAGAGAACCTTTATATAAACCTCCTATAGTATCTGGTTAATCCCATATAAAATATCTAATTTCTAAAAAATTCCTGGTGCTGGCCATCCTCTAATGGCTTCAATCTTCTCTGGATCCAATTCTATACCTTCTTATGAAATAATGTGTCCCAAGTAATGGATCTGTTCTTGGTAAAAAAACCACTTACTAATATTGGCATAAAGTTGATGTTCCCTCAACACTTGTAACACCAACCTAAAGTGATGTTCATGCTCTTCCTCGGACTTAAAATAAATAAGTATGTCATCCAAAAACACAATGACAAAATTATCCAGATAATTTTTGAATATTCCATTCATTAAGCACATAAAGACAACTAGTGCATTGGTCAGTCCAAATGACACCACTACAAATTCATAATGTCCATTCTTGGTTCTAAGGGTTGTCTTTCTGATGTCTTCTTCCTTTATTCTTACTTGATGGTAGCCTGATTTCAAGTCAATACTTCAAAATACCTTTGATCCTCTTAGCTGATCAAAGAGGTAATCAATTCTGGGTAGAGGGTATTTGTTCTTCATACTGGCTTTATTCAATTGTCTAAAGTAAATGCACAACCTCAATGTTCCATCCTTCTTTTTGACAAAGAGTATTGGTTCTTCCCAAGGTGAAACACTTGGGAATATGTACCCTTTCTTCAAGAATTATTCTAGCTACATTTGTAATTCTTTTAATTCAGGTGTACTCATTTTGTAAGGAGTTTTTGATATTGGTGTAGCTCCTGGTACTAAATCAACAAAGAAACCTATCTCCCTCTTTGGTGGAAATCCTGTTATTTCTTGGAATACATCTTCAAACTATTTCGATACTGGAAAATATTGAAGACTTGGCCCTTTTGTCTTTTCTGGATCCTCCACATGAGCATCATATAATTGACATCCTTTCCTAAAACATCTCTTCAGTTGTAAGGTTGAAATTTCCCTTATAGAAATGGGCCTTGGAATTCCTTTTACAGTGCTCTGTTTTCCTTCTTCATCAAGACATGTAAATGTCTTGTTATGACAATCTAGGACAACATGGTGCATTTCCAACCAATCCATTCCAATTAGGATATCATAAGATCCTAACGATATGATATTTAGGTCAACATTAGTATTCACTCCATTAAGACTTATTGGACAAAATCTGACCGTCTCATTGATCCTTGTTTTGGTTCCAGTGGCTAGCTGAACCAAAATTGTTTTTTCAAGCTTACGTTTCTCCAAATGTAATATGTCCACTATTTTAGGATCAGTGTAACAATGGATTTCTCCTGAATCAATCAAAATAGAAACATGCTAATTAATGATCTTACCTTCCACTTTGATCATATTGGATTGGTACTCTGTTGTTTGATCTTCTAAGGATGCATATATTCTTCCCATGTCCTCTATTATTGTAGTCTCTTGGATGTTGTGCATAATCCTCTCTTTATCTCATCTGTGAGGGAAATCCTTGTACAAGTGATTTTATTTGCACCTCCAACATTGGATTGGTGGTCTTCCTCTTTTTCCCAATGAGTCTTCCTTCTTGGATTTATTCTTAGTATATTGTTCTTGCTGATTTTTATTTGGTCTGTTTCTGTTGAAAGAGGTTTAAATCCCTTCCTTCTCTGATCAAATTTCTCTATCTCCTTATCCTTCCAACATTTATGCATGGATTCTTTGCTTTTACCTTGCTCATACATGTACTTATCCTTCATTATGGTCTCATTCAAAGTCCTAGGCTCATCATACTGAATATTTTCCTTATAAAAGGATGGAAATCCACTCAAAAACCTATGTATCTTCACTTTCTCATCCTTGATAAACCCCACATACTTCGACAATCCAAAGAACTTCTTTTCATATTCTGCCATGGTCATGCTTCCCAACCTAAGTTCAAAAAACTATTTCATATTCTTGTCATAGAAGTGTTATGAGAGACACTCTTTCTGAAAATATTTCTTGAATTGCTTCCAAGTGATCCTTCTTTCATTAATGTGGTCAACCTACTTCAGTTGATCCCACCACATAGTAGCTTTTCTATGCAAATGTGGCAATTTTGGCTTCTAGGTTGGATGAGTAGTTGTGCAACTGAAATTACTTTTTGATTCCAAGCAACATTCTTCAACATCATCTTCCCTTTCCCTTTCACCATCAAATTATGGTGCCTTAATATTCATCAGCTCTCCTTGCAAACTTTCCAATTCATGTCTTCTTCTTTGGTGTCTAACACACTACACTTCTAGATTGCTTATGGAGTCTTCATATGCATAAAATTTCCTTTTTGAGTAAGGGGGTGAGTGATGTCTATGAGTTTTGCTGGAACTTCTTGAATGACTATTTCTTTTGAAGTTATCTCTTCTTTCATGATATCTACCGTCTTCCTCCCATTTTGAGTTCGATCCATTCTTTGCTTGCATATGCAACTGATTTAGGCTTTGCATCACTTGGGAATTTATCTGATTTTGTTCTCTCATCAACCTGTCATTGTATGCTTTGTAAATCTGCACTTCTATTTCTAGGCTTCTCACAATATCTATTAATGTTTATTTTTCTCTACTCTTATGCCCATTTGATTCTCTCTTTGCATTACCAACACTGATATTTTAACCTTTGGCTTCTTTAACATGAATGAAGTCTCTATCTCCTTCCTCCATGTCCCAAATATGCATTCTTTTATTGAACTGCTATGTTTATATCCCCTAATTATGCAAAATGTGCAAGTAACCATTTCGTTAGAATTATGCATATTATATATTTTTTTGTCAATTAATGTTACATGTCCTTTTTCTTCTCAATTCATGAAGAAACATATCATAGTTATCGAAATTATAATAATTATAATTTGTTCTCCTCTTAATAATATTTCCAATGACTACACTCATGCCTCATTCTGATATATGAGTTGAAATTTATGACTTCTTGAAAAAGACACTTTCACCCTTTTTGTGCATTTTCTCCACTGATGTAATTTTATTGAAGTGTCAACTTATGTCAACTGCAGAAGAAAACATGTTAGGAACTAGAGAAAATTTTATATGAGATATAGATAACAATAATTACAAGGAATTCATATCAACTATAATATTTTCAATCTTATATACTAGTAAAAAAAATATCAATATGGAATTTGCAACTTTGTCCTTTTTCACCCCTTTTTCCAGACTTCGAATATTTTGCAAAATTAGCTATCTCACAATATGTGCACTTATGGAAATATTTCAATAAACAATTTTTTTTTTTATTGATGAGTATATAAATTATTGAGTAAATAAATTTTTCCATTTTTGTGATCTAGGGTCACTTTTCCAGCTTTGAAAATCTCAAAAATCCCTAAAAAGTTGCACGAAATAGTGGATTTTGGCCTATTTAAGTGTCCCCATTCCAATCCCTTAGGATTTATTCAGTTCCTTTGTGGGTTATTTGCATGTATAATTTATGGAATCTCTCCAAGAGTTTCATCTTAATATGGAATTCTACCAATGATCTGGACCTAGTTATTTAAAAACCACTATTTTGCAATTTCTGACAAATCCAAGAAAAATTGGATAAGGGCCCTCTCTAGATGATGCAGGAGAATCCTTTCCACCTAAGAATGTGCCAGCTATTTAGCACATCAATGCTTATTCAATAAGGGAGAGAGGTGCCAACCCTCTCACTTTTCCCTTGAATTTAAAAATTCAATGAAATTTAAAGCAATTAAATGATGTAAGGCTGAGCAAAGTCGAGTCATTGCCTTTGTACAGGCTATAGTTAGAGTTGTGTTTAATGACTGATGGTAGGTTGATATAGATCCAATTTGGACTAGATTTCCATTTATTGTAATAAGTCTCAATAGATAGGCGTTTTGATGGTGATTAGACACCACTAGTGTAGTTTGGAGGGAAGGCTTGATGAGCCCCTCTTGTATAAATCATTGTAACATATGCTCAGTAGAGGCTACTGAAAGTTGATAGAAAATCATTGTAATCCAAGGAAAAGAAGGAGAAGATCCAAGATTCTGTTGCAGTCCGATCTTGCACATATTGTAATCATGTATTCATATTAATACAAAGAGTAGTTTTCTTGCCTATGAGTTTTCTGTGTGTTTATGTGTGTTACGAATGATTGTTGAGTGTTCTTTTATGATCTAGATGTATGTGGTAGGTTCCATCTACAGGAGGAATATATTATTCACTATCTGGTTTTGAGTTTGTTGAGTTGTTCTAGGTTCTTTAGGATAAGTGCAAGGAGTGCACAACAGAGTATTGAGAACTCTGTGAGCCAGTGTAAGGAGTGTGTATCTGAATTCTGCATCAAATTTAGAGAATAACGTGCCAGGAGGGAACACCAGAATATATCACAATATCGAAGAGGAGCCTGAAGGTTGTTGAACACCTTGGAGAATAAACTGTGAAGAGAAGGTGCAAAAGACAAAGTTGCTGAACACTCTGTAGAACTTTGCCATGTGGGTGTTGAACAGGTGCAAGTGTGCATAAGAGGATTCTATTTCGAGTCCAAAGAGAAAGGTGCCAAGGAGAAGACACCCCAGAGTTACTGAACAATCTGGTAGATAGACAAGAGAAATACTTCATAATTGTTCACTCCCTTAATTGATGGTGTGTGTCCAGATCACTCCAGACCACCACTATGGCGACTTGGTTCACCTCAAGTAGAACTCATTGAGTTATATAGAGTATATCATGTGTAAATTATTCATTATTCACAACGATTAATGAGAATTCTTTCCATTCTTTCTCTCCTTCTTCTTCTTTTCCAATTCTCTCTGCAAATGTGTGTATCATTATTTAGCTAGATCTATTTTGTGCAGGTCAACACATTTATATGGTATCAAAGCCAACAGAGTGCTAAGAAAATCTACACCAAAATTTTTTGCAGGTACCGAAGATTGAAGACAACGAAAAGATGAAATTCCAAAAAGAATTCATTCTTACACCTTACAACTATTTTTCATGGAAGGAGAAAATAGCCATACATATCTGATCTAGAGGGTTGTATAGGTTAACCATGAATACAGATACAAAACCGACATCAGCCATAGAAAAATCCAAGTACTTAAATCGCATGGATGAGGCACTTGGAACAATTTGCAGTCTTATTTCTCCCGATATCCTTTCTCATATATCTTCTTGTAAGAGTCCCAATGAAGCCTGGACCATCTTGGAAGGGATATTTGTAAAATAGTATGAGATGAGGGGACACATGTTGGAGGTGGAGCTACTCACATTGGATCCAAAAATCTTCGAGAATATCCAATATTTCTTTTCAAAATTCAAGGATTTACTGTCGCAACTCAAAGCTTGCAGGGTTGATAAATTGAAGGAGGAGAAACAAATGGTTCTCACCATTCTCTCCAAGCTTGGACCTGAATTCTCTGTATTCGTATCCACATTCCATACTGTCAGATTCGCCTCTAGATCCACCTGGAAGATGCCTTCTCTTGAGGACTTTATCGAATCCCTGACACAAGAGAAAACCAAGCTCATCAACATGGGTGCAATCAAAGGCCCAAGGGTGCATGCACTCACTGTGCATGATGGTAGCCACAAATATCATAAATATTAAGATAAAGATAAGAGGAAATCTCATGCACATACGAAGAAGGAAGGGTACAAAAAACCCTTCACCGATGCCTTCAGATCCAAAGGAGAAAAGGGAAGAAAAGGAGAGAAATGCACATACTGTCACAAAGGATTCCATTCAGAATCCGCATGCATGCAAAAAAAAATAGATCTGATGTCTCAGATACTTCAACAAAACAACCTTGGAGATCACTGTTAGGATATTTAGACACTTAGTAGTTAGTTAAGATCTACTTGGTCTAATATGTCGTTAGGTAAAAGTGTGTTTCTTTAGTATGCATTAGTATGCATTTGTAGTTAGGAAATCTGACGGTCACGATATGTTCCCGACATAGAGTGATCCGACGGCTCATTCTCTCCTCGATCTTAACGGGCATTGATTCGTGGCTTAACACCTGATTGGTCCATGATCTATATTTAAAGAGCATGGAGGGTCATTTGCCGATGATCGATTGTGAGAAACTCTCTTGTAAAATCTCTCTGTAATTTTTTTCTTTGCATTAATAAACTGCTCCAAGTGGCCACGTTGGCTGGGGCTGTGGATGTTTCCCCATAGGGGTTTTACCATGTGAAAACATTAGTGTGTTGATATTTGATCTGGTTATGTGAGTGGTTACTGAAGGTGTTCATCCTCTGTTGGAATACCTGTGTTGTTGAACATGGTATCAGAGCCTGTTTGAAGACCCGCTCCTGTTGTAGATCGAGAACGTGAAGCCGAGATGCCTCATCTCCATTTTCTGGAATTTTCGTACATTTCTAGGTTGAGAGGACTGTTCCATTGCATCCAGAGCACTCATTTCATTCAGGAACACTTTTTTTTTCACTCGAAAATGTTTTCGTTTTCCCAAGATACGACCATTACAGGCAGATCCGGAGGTATAAAGCCTGAATACGCATTTTTTAAATTTCTGCAAAGTTTCATTTTGATTTTATTTCGGTTTGTATTTTTTATTTCTGGGTTGCTATTGTTTTAGATCTGCATATGCTCTTTTCCCCGCGCCCTGTGTGATCTCAGAAAATCAGAAACAAATAGGAAAAGGTGCATCTTCCGGGTAAGCTAACCGAGATCTAACCCTTGTTGTCATTGAGAAGCAATTTTTTTTTCTTGTGTGAAAATAGTTTTTTTTGAGCACGCTCTCCTAGGCCGTCTTCAACAACAAAAAAAACAATAACAACAATCCTCCTTTTGAACATTACAATATGTTTTGCTAGACCATTTGGTTAAAACTTTCCTTATTAAGTAATCGGTCTTGAGTTCAAGTCTCTCTTTTGTTACTTTTTTTGAAAAAGTTCATGCTAAAAATTGTAAAGTGCATTTCACTTCAAGTATAAAAGTGAATCACTATAAGTAGCTTTATATTTTATTTTAGAGTTATTTATTTTGCATG
>SNQJ01S0143483.1:18052-42506 GCA_010110895.2 Picea sitchensis
AGTGTACTATAATTCAAAGTGGATAGAAAATAAATTATTTAAATAATAAAGTTAATGGAGAAATTAGTAAGTGGACAAGTGGTTAGAAGTGGGTTAGCCCTAAAATAAGGAAAGTGGTTTAAGATGGTTAGATGGTAACCCCTTGAGAAAGCTACATAAAAGTATAAGTAATAGGAAAGGGTCTCTCATTTAATTACACTTGAGAATATTGAATATATACAAGTGATTGAGGTAACCAAAGGATATCTAAGGCGAATTACAGAGGGAAGGTGAAGTAAAGAAGGTTGAAATTCAAGGGAGGATAAATTCTTTTGATGATGCTTTATAAGGTATGTTATGTACAGGTCATCTCACCATTTTCGCAATAAATGTTTTGCTAGTATGATTCAGACCGTGAAATCTAGATGTTATTGAGGAAACATATCCAAGTATTTGTGATAAGAAATTTCATATTGTGGGTCGTTGTATTTTCTGAGTTACACTCCGTGGAAAATAGGGTTTTTGGCTAGTCCTAAAACTAGTCTAAAACATGTGTTTCGGGTAAAAACGTCATAACTTATTCATGACAGATCCAAATTCACTAACACCAAATGTATTGATTAGAGTACAGTCTGTAGTATTGTATGTACCATTTTCATATTTATACAACAAATATTTTGTGTGGGGCATGCTCTACAAGTTCGCTCTCTAGAATAAGTTAGAATTCAACAAGGTATGTCATTTTTGCTATAACTCATTTTCCAAGAGGTTCCAATCAGTGAAAACTGGAGGAATTGCACAAAAGAAACTGAAGAAAATTGTGTAATATTTTCATATCTTTATTCATTACAAGTACATAGTTATGATTATTTCAAGTTAGATTGTTGACTAATCCAAAATTAGTCATGTGAGAGTAAAGTAAAGTTTGATGAAAATGCTAGTCTCTTCTTGTTAAAGTTGAGGAAGGTTTGTAGGTATATGATCATATACACTAGTTCTATTACATAGTTACAAATCATATTTGGATGATGAAATTGATGAGGTCTTTTGGTTGAGGTACATGTTAGGTACATGGTTGAGACAAGTAGTTGATGAGTTGGCACATACATGAGGTGTATAGTTGATAATGTTGGTACATATTGATGAGTCATAGTTTATGTGTATTTGATTCATGATTGGTACATATTTGGTGCATGGTTGATGTGTTCGTTGATGGTATAGGTTGGTGCATGGTTGATGCACTTGTTTATGGTACAAGTTGATTATAGGTTGTTTGGTACAGGTTGTTACAGGTTATTTGGTGCAAGTTGATTGGTACAGTTTTACAATAGTATACATCACAGTGATAGTGTCACAGTGGTTCCATCATTCTACTTCTACGACAGGGCAGTTGGACAAGGAAAGGACAGGTGGTTGTAGCCACCTTCTGGTTCTAGTTGGAGAACATAAGGGGTTGTAGCCTCTTTCTAGTTGTAGCCAGAGAATTGGGGAGTTGGAGCTTCCCTCAGGTTGTAGCCCGAGAAAATAGGGGGTTGGAGCCTCCTTCTAGTTGCAACTGGAAAAAAAATGAATTTGGTGCTTCCAATGAATGTAATTCTTAAAGACATATAAGAAAAAGCATTTTGTGGTTTTCTCCCACTTTGGGTTTCCACATAAAAACACTGGTGTACTGTGTATGTGTATGATTTCTCATTTGTTCATTGTTTATTTACTCTGAAACTATTGGATGATAATGCTACATTGATATAACACTTGCATTTTATGGTTAAAAGGGATTAAATTTCTCTATTATTGATTCACCCCCCCTCTCAGTAATCCAACAATTGGTATCAGAGCAAGTTCCTTTAGGAATCAGTTTAACCACTGAAAGGTATATCATGGAGATAAAAAAACATGTATTAAAATGGAATACCACAGTTTGATGGACATAAGTATTCATTCTAGAGCAGAAGGATGAAAACATATACACAGGCACGGGGATGTGAAATTTGGAAATCAGTAGTAGATGGACACAAAGAACGAGTAGTTCCACCAACAAGTGAAAAAGAAATGAAACTCGGTCAAAATAATTCCAAAGCCACAAATGCACTTCTGAATGGTATTGGTGAATTGGTATATACCAAAGTTGTACATTGTAAATCCACTAAAGAGATTTGGGACAAACTTCAAAATATGTATGAAGGAGATTCAAAAGTCAAAGTAGCAAAACTTCAAACTTACAGTGGTCAATTTGAACAACTAAAGATGAAGGAAGATGAGAATATTGCATCTTACTTCTTACGAGTCGATGAAACAGTGAATGCAATCATAGGATTGGAGAAGAAATTGAAGAATTTGTAATTGTTCAAAAGGTACTAAGATCTCTTCCTATGAGATTTGATCCTAATATATCAACACTAGAAGAAAGAGTAGATATATACTCAATAAGCATGGACGAACTACATGGAATCTTCACAACATATGAAATGAGAACTGAACAAGAAAATCGAGACATAAAGAAGCAGCTTTCAAAGCATCCTAAAGGTCAAAGCAAAAGGGAAAGTAAAAGGAACATAGCAGCAGCAGTGACTTCTCAGAAGATGATGAAGAAGAAGTGGCCAACTTTTTCATAATATTGAACAAAGGAACCAACGACAAATATAAAGGTAAGATTCCATTGATTGTTTCAATTGTGATGGTATTGGTCATTTTCATAATAAATTTCCCCATAAAAAAAATAAGAGGAATGATGAAGATTACTCAAATAGAAAACAAACATATAAAGGCAAAAGAACCAAAAAGGAAGATTTCAAGAAAAGCCTATGCACCAAAGAAGACATCTCCTCATCAAATGAAGATGAAGTCAGTGAGAATGAAATAGAAAGAGTTATATTCATGGTAGTAGAAGACTCTGATAAAGAATACACCGAAGAAAAATATGAAGATACAGAATTTTACTACCGAGAACAATTGTTGAGTTCCATAGAAGTTATAAGAAGAGAAAAGAAGAAAAACAAGAAGCTACAAGAAGAACTAGACAAGAAAGAAGACAATCGAGAACTAGAACAAATGATCATGAAATTGAAGGTTCAAATAGAAGAAGATAAAAGAATTGAAGAAGCACTCAAAGAACATCTAGAAGAAAAAGACAGGATCATTGGAAATTTGGAAGCTGAGATTGTCACATTGAGAAAGGATCTTCAAAATAAAAATATGCAGAACAACTCAAAAGTTTTGGATGGAATTATCAGTAGTAAAAAGCCTCATCATGACAAGTCTGGACTTGGATACAATCAGACAAAAAAGAGATCAAGCTCCAAAACAATAGAACAAGAAACATATCCAAAAATTTATGCAAAAACAATCAAAGAGGATAGGAAGACCTACAAGGAAGATTACAGGGACACTCCTCCACCGAGAAGATTCAGATTTCAGAATCAATAATCGAAAAAAACAAATGGGCCTCAGGAAGAAGAAGGATCCATAAAAGTAACTCCTTTCAGAAGATCTTCAACTCTCAGGTATCAAACTATATTTTTTGGTTTAGGTTATGCATGCAATAATTTTGGATATAAAGCTATAAATTGCAGAGTTAATAGGAGGAACATAAACAACTTTGAAATTCATACACAAAATGGTTATCCAATAAGTCCTATTGAAATGCAGATAAGAGGATACAACAGGTTTGAATCATTGAGCACTGAAGTGGAATTCTACAAGTGAAACAACTTTGGACACATGGCCAAAAATTGTAGAATGGTAATCCCATGTAGAGAACCACAATAGTCACAGACAGGAAGCTCAGAAGAGAACATGGATAAGAAAGCAGAATCGGTATAGCAATGAAGAAGGTACACTCGCTATACAAGATAAGCAAAAGAAATGTGGTTGGTATGTTGACAGTGGTTGTTCAAAACACATGACAGGTGATAAAGACAGGTTTCTTACATTAATAAAGGAAAGATATGGATTAGTATCCTTCAGAAATGATGATTTAGCTAAAATCATTGGAAAAGGCATAGTTAGAATTGGAAACAAGAATACCAAGGAAAAAAATGTTCTACTAGTAGAATATATGAAACATAATATTCTAAGTGTAATTCAAATGTGTTCCCAAGGTCATAAAATTACTTTCGATTCACAGAAGTGAGAGATAAGAAAAGAAGGTTCAAGAAAATTGATTGCAACAGCTGCAAGAACTTCAAGCAACATATATGTATTAAGTGAAATTGGAAATGAAAAGTGTTGTCTAGGAAAGGAAGATGAAATTTGGCTATGGCGCAGAAGAATGGGTCGCATACGCTTTGATAACCTTGTCAAAGTCAGCAAAAAGGAAGTTGTTAGATAACTTCCCTAGATCATGAAACCAACCAATACTTTATGCAAGCATTGTCAACGAGGAAAGAAAACAAAGACCAAGTTCAAATGAAAGGGATATTCAATGACAATACCACTGGAAATTGTGCATATCGATCTAGTTGGACCAACTACAACAAAGGGTTTAAAAGGTGAGAAATACTTTTTGTTATTAGTTGATGATTATACAAGAATGACTATAGTTTTATTTCTCAGGAATAAGTCAAAAGCTTTTGAAAACTTCAAGGTCTACAAAGAAATGGTTGAAAATGAAATGGATTCAAAAATAAAATGTTTGTGATCTAATAATGGAGGAGAGTTCACTTCAAAGGAATTTATGGACTATTGCAGCAGTCGTGGAATAAAAAGGCAATTCTTCATTGCTAGAAGACCTCAACAGAATGGAGTTGTTGAAAGAAATAACATGACAGTACAGTAAATGGCTCTAACAATGCTAATGGATTCAAAATTGACAAACATTTTTTGGACACATGCAGTGCATACAACAGTTCACATTCAAAACAGAGTAATGCTCAGAAAAACAATGACAAAACTCCCTACGAGCTATGGAAAGGAAGACCAGCAAATGTGAATCACTTCAGAGTATTTGGAAGAAAATGCTACATCAAAAGATAAGATGTCATAATGGGAAAGTTTGACTCTCGTATGGACAAAGGAGTACTTGTTGGTTACTCAAGTACAATGAAAGCATACAAGTGTTACAATATGAGGTTGAAAATTTTTGTGGAAAGCATCAATGTAACAATTGATGAAACAGGTGGACGAGAATTAAAGGAACAAGAAAATAAATCAATGGAACAAATTTACGAAGAAGAAGTAGAATATGAAGAGGATCAGACAGAAGTAGAAGAGAAGGTTCAACAAGTTCCTCCAAAGACACCTAGAAAATGAGTACAGAAGAATCATCCTTCAGATCAGATTATCAGAAACAAATATGTAGGAGTTGATACTATAAGAAGAATCTTTTCACCAGAACAAACTCACCTAGCACTCTTATCTACGATTGAACCAACCATTTTTGAAGAGGGCAGCAATGATGAATTCTGGAATAAGGCCATGGATGAAGAATTGGATCAAATAGAGAAGAATGACACTTGGGAATTGATTCAAAGACCAAAGAATAAGAATGTGATTGGCACAAAGTAGATTTTCATAAATAAATTGAATGAATATGGACAGGTTACAAGGAACAAAGTTAGATTGGTATGTAAAGGATACGTACAAGTTGAAGGACTCGAATTTGAAGAGACATTTTCCCGAGTTGCCAGAATGGAAGCAATCTGATTGCTTTTAGCATGTGCATGCTCAAATAATATTAAAGTGTATCAGATGTACATGAAATCGGCCTTTTTGAATGGGGAACTTGAAGAAGAAGTCTACATTGAAAAAACAGAAGGATTTTAGTTGTCATAGAATGCAAATTACATGTGCAAATTGAAGAAAGCCTTGTATGGTCTAAAACATGCTCCTAGAGCATGGTACTCTAGACTGGATAAATATCTACATCAGACAAGGTTCAAAAAAGGAAGTGCGGACAACAACCTCTACATCAAGGTGACTCAAGATAGTATTTTATTAATTGAAGTTTATGTTGATGATATAATTTTTGGAAGTACTGATGACAGGTTAAGCCATAAATTTCCAAAGGATATGCAGAATGAATTTGAAATGTCATTACTTGGAGAACTATCCTTCTTTCTGGGTCTTCAGATGTGTCAAAGCAACCAAGGAATTTTTATTTCTCAAACCAAGTATATTAGAGAAATGCTAAAGAAGTTCAAAATGGAAGATTGAAAACCAGTTACCACTCCTATGCAAACCAGTTGCAAGTTGAGCAAAGATGATGATTCAAATTCTACAGACCAGAGGAAATACAGGTCAATGATTGGTATCTTACTATATGTGACAACATTCAGACCAGATGTAATGCAGGCAGTTGGACAAGTGGCATGCTTTCAAGTAGCACCAAAGGAATCACATGTCGTAGCATTGAAGAGGATTTTCAGATATCTCAAAGGAACATAATAGTTTGGATTATGGTATCCAAAAGGAAAGGATATATCACTTATTGCCTACACAGATGCAGATTGGGAAGTTTTCATTGATGACCGAAGAAGCACCAGTGGAGAAGTGTTCTACTTGGGTGAGTGTTTAGTATCTTAGCTAAGCAAGAAACAATCATCAGTGTCTTTATCTACAGCCGAAGCAGAGTATATTACAACAGTAGGATGTTGTACTTAGGTTCAATGGATGAAACAAACTCTGACAGATATACAGGTTGAGAATGATGATCCCATTCCAATATATTGTGATAATACAAGCTCCATCAGTATCTCAAAGAACCTAGTGATGCACTCCAAGACGAAGCACATTCCAATCAAGTATCACTTTCTACAGGAATAGGTTGCAGAGAATAACATCATAGTTGAATATGTGGGCACAAAAGAACAAGTTGCAGACATCTTTACAAAATTGATTCCATGAGAATCCTTTGAGTATCTTCGCCAGAGATGCGGAGTAATTTCTACTCCAAAATGAATGCTTTTGAATGCTTATCTTATATGTCTTAGATTTACACAAAGAAGCACCATAAAAATGACAGTTCAGGTTGGGAGATCAGTTCAGGTTGGAAGAGTTCAGTCAGGGGGAGCAGCCCTAGATGGAAATATACATTTTCCATTGATGAAAAATGGGGAGAGATTTATCAGATGCAAAGGTAAATGCTTGGAGAAAGAGCACGGAGGAATGGTCCCAAGGGGAGTGATGGTCACATGGGGAGCATGAGTGATATGACTTTAGTATTGTATTATATTGTTTCCATCAATACCAAAGGGGGATATCTTTTATTATTTGGGTTGGTTATCATTAATGTCAACCCTTGAATAATGTCTCGTAGTGAATTCTGGTAGCACAAAGGTTTGGGTAATGGACCCAAGTTTGTTTGATTTATAATGGTATGATTTTTAATATATTTTAAGGTAAGACAATTCTAGATGGATAGTACATGTCATGCCATTTCCGGTGGTATGTGGAACGTCACATAACTCCTCACGGTTAGAGAGTTATGGCCATGTGAAGTTGGAGAACCCTCATGAGTCATCTAGAAGCCCCAAAAGGTCAAAGTAGTCAAAGTGGTTTCAAAGAAGAATTTTTTTAAATAATAAAGCGAAGTGATGAGTGTATTATAATTTGAAGTGGATACAAAAGAAATTATTTAAATAATAAATTTAATGGAGAAATTACTAAGTGGACAAGTGGTTAGAAGTGGGTTAGCCCTAAAATAAGGAAAGTGGTTTAGAGATTTTAGAAGGTAAATAATAAAGTGAAGTGATGAGTGTACTATAATTCAAAGTGGATAAAAAGAAATTATTTAAATAATAAAGTTAATGGATAAATTAGTAAGTGGACAAGTGGTTAGAAGTGGGTTATCCCTAAAATAACGAAAGTGGTTTAAGATGGTTAGAGGTAACCCCTTCAGGAAGCTACATAAAAGTATAAATAAGAGGCAAGGGTCTCTCATTTAGTTACACTTTGTTACGAGGAAAATCTCTCTATGGCTAGGGAAAACCATAATAGATGGAAATGACTGTAGAAATAAACTCTCTTCTCAAGTATGCTATGAAAAAAAATATGCTAATAAGACAAGATAAAGGGCCTACCTCGTCCAGATGTTCGATGAAGTCCACCGTTGAGCACTTGACCCAAAGCAATATACCTGCAACTAGTCCTCAACAACCAAGCAAAGTAAGCATATGGTGATATTATATGATGCTAGCACATTCAATAGCATAATCCTTTAATAAACATGACAAATATGCCCATGGAGTAATAATTCAAATATTTGCAAGATATCAATTGGACGGGAAAAGAGTATTTATGTTAATATATGATCAGCAGAAGTGAAAATGTTACAGACTTCTGTGTCGGCATGGTTCGGAACTGAGAAACTAAGTTCCTTCTAGTTGGGCCTCCATCACTTCAATCCTCCACCGAAGGCAAGCTCATAAGAGAGAAACAATAAGGTTCTAAATCAATAAGGGAAGAGCTTGGGGGTTGAACATTGTGTTCAGACTTAAAGGAAAAATGGATGTAGACTCAATATGAAGTAAATAATTTCACCATAGTAACTTTTCTCTCAAAGTTAAATTCTTTGTCCTTTTTCCATAGCTCGGAATTGACCCATTTATAGCCTTCAAAATGGAACTAAAGGGCCGAGTCGGAACATTTCCAGTATATGGAAGGCCAAGGATCATAGATATCCTGTCGTGACATGGAAACCCGACATTAATTTTCATTTTCTGGCACAAATCCTGATGTACACGGGTTGTAGTGGAGCATCCTGCATATACGCATGATGTATAGTAGGCAATATGCGTACATGTGGAAAAATATGTATTTTTGGCTCTGGATTTTACAAACATGGATGATAAGTCTGCATAGGGAAATGGAATAAGGCCTTCTTTGCAAGATTGCATAAGGTGAGGCAAATCTTGCTATAACACACTTGAGAATATTGAATATTTGCAAGTGACTGAGGTAACCAAAGGATATCTAAGGTGAATTTCATAGGGAAGGTGAAGTAAAGAAGGTTGAAATTCAAGGGAGGATAAATTATTTTGATGATGCTTTCTAAGGTATGTTATTTATAGGTCATCTCACCATTTTTCACAATAAATTTTTTTCTAGAATGATTCAGACTGTGAAATATAGAGGCCAATGAGGAAACATATCCAAGTAGCTGTGATAAAAATTGCAGCTTGTGGGTCATTGTATTTTTGGAGTTACACTCCATGGAAAATAGGGTTTGTGGCTAGTCCTAAAACTAGTCTAAAACATGTGTTTCGAGTAAAAACGTCATAACTTATTCATAACAGATCCAAATTCAGTAAGAAAAAATGTATTAGTTAAAGTACAGTGTTTATTATTCTATGTACCATTTTCATATTTATACAACAAATATTCTATGCGGGGAACGCTCTACAAGTTCGCTCTCTAAAATAATCTAGAATTCAACAAGGTATGTCATTTTTGCTATAACTCATTTTCTAAGATGTTCCAAGCAGTGAAACCTGGAGGAATTTCATAAAAGACATTGAATAATATTGTGTACTATTTTTATATATTTATTCATTACGAGTACATAGTTATGATTATTTCAAGTTAGGGTTGTTGACTAATCCAAAATTAGTCATGTGAGACTTAAGTAAAGTTTGATGGAAATGATAGTATCTTGTTTTTAAAGTTAACGAAGGTTTGAAGATATGTGATCATATACATGAGGTCTATTACAGAGTTACAAATAATATTTGGATGATAAAATTGATGAGGGCTTTTGGTTGAGGTACATGTTGGGTACATGGTTGAGACAAGTAGTTGATGAGTTAGCACAGACATGAGGTGTATAGTTGATGATGTTGGTACATCTTGAAGAGTCATAGTTTATGTGTATTTGATGCATTATTGGTACATATTTGGTGCATGTTTTATGAACTCATTGATGGTACAGGTTGAGGTACATGTTGGTGCATGGTTGATGCACTTGTTTATGGTACAGGTTGATTACAGGTTGTTTGGTACAAATTGTTATAGGTTGTTTGGTGCAGGTTGATTGGTACAGGTTTACAGTAGTATATCTCATAGTGATAGTGTGACAGTGGTTCCGTCATTCTACTTCTATGACAGGGCAGTTGGATGAGGCAAGGACAAGTGGTTGTAGCTGGAGAACATAGGGGGTTGTAGCCTCCTTTTGGTTGTAGCTAGAGAATTGGGGAGTTAGAGCTTCCCTCGGGTTATAGACTGAGAAACTAGGGGGTTGGAGCCTCCTTCTAGTTGTATCTCGAAAACAAAAGAATTTGGTGCTTCCAATGAATGTAATTCTTAAAGACATATAATAAAAATCATTATGTGGTTTTCTCTTGCTTTGGGTTTCCACGTAAAAACATTGGTGTACTATGTATGTGTATGATTGCTCATTTGTTCATTTTTTATTTACTCTGAAACTATTGGATGATAATTCTACATTGATATAACACTTGCATTTTATGGTTAAAAAGGATTAAATTTCTCTATTATTGATTCACTCCCCCTCTCAGAAATCCAACACATGTGGTAGGTAGTGTTATAGAGATGTTTCCGCAAATTCAATCACTTAATCCATGACCTCTATTATCCTGATACATAATTGCACAGCTACCCCTCAATCCATTTGTTCACAATCTTTGTTCAACCATCCATCTGAAGGTGATAATTGATGCTAGGAGTCAACTTTCGCCAACCAATCTGAAAAACTCCTACCAAAAAACGCTAAGAAACATGTTTTCCCTATCATTGACAATGTACCTAGGCAGTCCATGAAGTCTAAAAACCTCCATGAAAAACAATTATGTCACTTGTGTTTCCTTGTACTATGATGAAATAGAAAAAAAGTGTGAAAACTTGGCTAACCGATCAACCACTGCATATATGAAACCCCTGCCATGTACCTTCGGTAGACCTATAATAAAGTCTGTGGGAACGCAGTTGTAAGACCATAGATTCATCTAACCAACAAAACCCCTCAATTATATCCCTTTCAACATCACCTGCATGCAAGTCAAGTTTCACCCGATGTGTCTTTTGGTGCTGCAGGAACAAGGGGATGGGAGGTGATCATCATATTCATTCTTACTTATCTACTCTATGCACATTATCATGTGTCTTTTATTCCTTGGTTACTTAGTAATTGATTTTATGCAATACCATCATGAAACAAATTGAAACATAAACCATTCACCATAACATCCATAACTACTACGTATTAATCATATAGTAAACAAATATAGTCTAACATGCATGAACCTACTATTCATAAACAACAACATGAATCACACACATAGAGACAGAGTTAACATGGTTCACCCAATCCTTTGGCTACGTCCACAACTAATGGCTTATTTATTATGTTTTATGTAATCATTCTAGGATTCTGCACTACGCTACAATAGATTCATCATGTTATCGGTCCCCACCCTACCTAGTCACTCTGTAGTGCAAGCCTCTCTCTGCAACTCTCCTTCCCTACTCAAAAATAGACTCACTCTCATTCTCAATCTATTCTCTCAACATCAACAACACATTACTTATGCTCCAACCTTCAACAGCCTATTCTACCCAACCCATTACATATTTATACATAGAATCTAGGGATCAAAACCCTACTTGCTTATCCCCAAAACCTTATTACAACTCATGTTGACTTGTTGTTCGGGTGTGTTTTCCCTGCTTTTGCATCTGCATGTTGCTTTTGCATTCCCAACTATTGTTCGTCCTACTTTTTCATGTCTCTCTTCTCTTGCATCTCGAACTATTGTCCTTCCTTTTCACCCACTTTATGTTCATGTTTTATTCTCTTCCTTTTTTCTACCAAGTATGATTTTATTGCACACTTCAATCCTAAATGCACCTTTACTATGCACTATGCTCTTGCCTTCTCTTATTTATTTTGTTGCTATGAATATCCTCCATACTTAGGATTTTCCTCAAAATGATATCCAAAATGGATTTCCAACATGCCCCCAACACTCACATGTTGCTCATCCCGAGCCACCCAGGCATGTTGTCTCACACTCCTCCATGCCTCCATGAAATTTTGGATGGTTTCCCTCGCTGTCGCGACTTCTTTTGTTACTTCTTATTATTTTCCCAAAATTTCCTCTACGACCTGCACAGTTAGGGTTGTGAGTTTCTCCTCAGTGTTGTGCACTGCTTGCTTTGTCATTCCCTACGCAGTGGTCAATTCCCCTATTATCTTGAGTGATTCATTCTGCAGAGGTTCCAATTTTTGTACAATCTTCTCTTGCTTCGTATGCTCAAAACTCTTATAAAATGTAAATAACCTTTCCCTATCAGGCCCTTATGCACTTTTATAACCCTTCGATAGTTGTGTAATTGTTTTTTGTGCCCAACATAAGTGTTGAATCTGATCATAGTCTGCAATCAATACTTTCCTTACTGTAGCATTAATGTCAAATCCTTTACCATATTCTTCCTTCGATCTACCAGTCTATCTCGATCCTTAGTGGAGCCTTCTATTTATGACTACATGTCTCCAGGATGTTTCATCGTTACTTCTTTTTAACTGTCATTTGTGTGCTTTAATGCCCTTAACAGTCTTGTTCCATGCTTGACTTTTAGGCACACTTAACTACCTTTCCTTTTTTCTGTTAACGGTGCAATACTCCCTTTTTCTGTGTAGGTCATGTTGCTTTATTTCCCATACTTCTTCATGTCTACCTTTGTAGTTCTTCTTGTTTTTCGACTTTTTATTTGTTTTCTTCCTTTTTCTACTTTTTGTTTGGTTTTTTGTATTTTACCTCCCTATTATAGTATAGCTACTATGATACATGTTATCTTTCATACTTCAGATAAATGTGCAGTCGGTCGGTCATCTCTATAGAGTTTCAATCAACTTCCATTCACCATTCCTCCAAGGACTTCTCCACTCAGTATTTCCAACTATGCGGAACCTTCCTCTGTCACATGCTCAATCACATAGGCTCTTAACCAATGCATCTAAAACTTTCTTGGATGTTGCATGAACTTAATTTCGTAGAGAAATACTAACTCTCCCACTTGAAATTGTTTTCAGTTAAGGTGTCTATTATTCCATGCATTCTCTCTCACCTTTTGAACTTGTCGATGGAACCCTGTGACAAAGCGATCTTCCTCAAGTTGTACCAACTGTGAGAATCTCTCCTCTACTACACCAGAGTACAAAATATCAATAATCGTTGCAACACATAGGCTAGGCACAATAAACTCCATCGGCATCACTACTTCTTGTCCATGGACCAACCTAAAAGGTGTTTGTCCTGTCAAATTTTTTCTTGTAGTATTGTATGCCCATAATAATATAGGAGCCCTTAATTCCCAATCACCTCTTCCTACATTGTAGATCTTTGTCAAAGCATTCTCCAAAATTTTATTAAAAGATTCTACCATTCCATTGGCCTGAGGATGATATGGCATGCTCCTCTAATGATGAATTTGAAATTCCCCAGTCAATGTTGCAATCAACCTATTCAGGAAATGTGTTCCTTGATCACTGAGTAGACTACATGGTAATCCAAATTGTGAGACATTAGCCTATCCAACATTAGCCTGGGTAATTCTATGTGATATTTCAATAAACTAAACACAGTCTAATCATCTAATTACACTTCAAATAACTTATGAATAAATTCCTTAAAAGTTGCTACAACTACTCTTGAAAAAACTACAAGTGCATTCTTTAGTCCAAAGGGAATCACTTTGTACTGATAACTTCCCCACTTTGTTGCAAAAGTAGTCTTATAACTTTATTCTTATGCAATATTTATCTGATGGTACCCTAAGATTCCATTTGTGAAAGAATAAGCCTCCTTCTATCCTCCATTCTTTAGTACTTTGTCTGTGAAAGGTGTTGGAAATGGATAATACAGACATGCATCATTTATACTTTTTAGGTCTACACAAATCCTGGTTCCTCATGTTTTCTTATCATGTACCACCATTGGACTTATCCACTCTTATTTCACCACTGGTTCAATCATTCCAGCTTCCAACATTTTGTTTATTTATTCTTTCACCTTCTCTTTGCACTTCATATTTAACCTGTAGGGCCTCTATCTCATTGGCTTAGCATAGGGTTTCAAAAGGATATTTATCTCTCCTAACTCACCAGCTATGCCTTTCATCTCTGAGAATGTAGTTGGGAATATATCCTAATACTTGCACAGTAAATTTGCAATCTTCTCCACATTTTCGTCATTCCAGTAGTCTCTTATCTACACAAACTTTGGGTTTTCCTTTGTCCCAATATTTCCTTTCCGCTTCTTTAATGAATGTGTGTATGCAGTAGATTCAAGCTCAGGTCCTACTACTATGTGTTCCCCCTCAGTTTCATGTACTTATAGATTCCTTGGATCTTCCTCGTCGTGTTCTTCTTTAGCAACATTGTAACATTCCAGTAATTCATGGAGAATCATAGAAGCTCTGTGTTCACTGCACATAGACACCACCTCCATTGATCCTTCTTATAAAAATATAATGTTTATAAAGACTTGCAATGTTGCTTCTAGTAATGCATATTAGTGTTCAAAAGTAAATGTTACCTTAAACCTTTGAATTAGCTTGTCCCAATTTGTTGTTTTTCTATGCATTTCTAGTTCCAAGTATCGATTCTTCATAATTGTATCTAGTGTATGTATAAACATGTGTGTCCATTCCTTCTTTGGTATTGATCCCCATATGTTTCATCACTACCCAAAATGATATGTTGGGTCACTTATCCATGTATACTTTTGTGCAATATTCTCCAACTTGTTACAAAATCTCACTTGCATTAGTCTTCTACACTGCGACCAGTATTACATTCCCTCTTTGTGTGCATCCCACCATTTGGCTGGAGTGGCCTTCAAGACAACATCTAGTGAAAAAAAAATTTGTTGTTCGGGTACCTGCAACTCAAATTCCTTTACTAATGAGTTTGTATCTATCAATCCATCATACATGGGTGGATCACATAACCTCATTCCAATCCAGCGCAATGATCAAGTTATGCATTCACATCATCTAGTTGATAATTCATGTATCCTCTACTTCCAATGTTCCAAACCTTCCTTTGAATCTGGCATGGATGAGCTAATACTTCTCCAACTTAGTGCACCATCTATAGTGGGGTTAACATAATCATCCATTCGCAGAGTCATATTATACAAGTTGTCAATTTCATTCCCTCTCGTTGGCTCTATATACCTCTTTCCTTCTCTTGGATTCAATGGTGTGGTAACCTTCAAGTCTACTACCTCAAATATCATCTCCCTCCTCTTGAGATTAATTATTGCCTAATTATCAAAGGCCCATTCAAGTCCCATCATTTTTGGATATTGTTGACTATCATCCACGATCTCAATGACTTCAAAATCTGCTACACTATGCACTCCATCTATATTCACATGTACTCTTGTCAATCATCCAATTGGTACTATCTTGTGTTGGTTTTCCAACCTTAACTAAGAAGGAGACTAAATCAACTTAGTTTTCCCCATCATTTCCAAGGTATTCTTTGGTAACACATTTACATTTGAACCCAAGTCTAATATAATGTTATCCACATTTTATTCCCCAATCTATGCACTTAATTTGAATTCTTCTTTGGTCCTATTTTTGCATAGTACCTGATTCACTACCCTCTGTGTGATAGGAATTTCCCTTTGTTGTGCACAATTATCAATCATTTCACATAATTAATTCAATTTATTTTCATCTTTCATCAACTCTACGCAACTTCTCAAAAACTTTGTCAGAGTACTTACCTTCCCAAGCGGCTTGTCTAATATAGTACGATCACAGATAGGAGGCACAAATGATATTGATGCCACCCAATATGGTTCTAGTATCTCTTTTATTTCCCTCTGATACATATCCTTTTATTATTGTGGTTTGAATGTTGGCATAGCTCGTGCTACTTTCCTTACCCATTGCTCAACTTGCTTCCCTCCATTCGTCACATCAACCCATGTTCTAGTTCCTCTGCATGTAACATATTTTATTCTAGGTCCTTCATTGTGTTTCTCGATTGATATCTTATGTACCTTCTTATTTGGATTCTGGTTTTTATTCCCTCTTTCCTTCCACTTCACGAGTAGTTGAGGACAATCTTATGTTGCATGGTCCAATGCTTTACAGTATGTATAGGTTGTACAAGGATTCGGGCAGTCATGAGATAAGTGTCCCAGTTGATTACAATTGTAGAATATTATTGGTCCTCTACTTCAAACTCTATCAAATTCTCCTTGGTTTCCTGGATTAAAGCTTCTTTAATTGTTATACTATGGACCACCTCCTTCTGTCGCATCATTTTCCTCTTGAATTCTATACATATCCAAAGTGTTTCTCTCATCAAATTGAATGCATGGAAATCCCTCTCTTCATGCCCGACTGACTTGCAAAAGTTACAGAATAAGTTCCTTGGCGTACTCTGGTAATTATATAGTAATAGACACTCAGTTGGATGATGTCCCCATTTCTTACATATTTCACAATATCCCCCTCTTGGTAATGGATTTGGTTCTCCAGTCGCTAAATACTGTGCAAATGTTGGGCATTCTTCCTTATGGTGGCCTTCAGTCCTACACTTGGTACACCAAACTTGTTCCCGCTTCTCCTTCCCTTTTGTAAGTTCTACCAGTTGGATTGTCAAGGAAGCTAGTTGCATATATACTTGTGACATCCCTCCACTGCCTCCTATAGGAGATTCTTCCAACTTCATTGCAATCTCCAAAGCTTCAGGTTGGGATGCAACCTTCTATTGAATTAACAACCTGTGAATGTGTGGTAAAATTCCTACAATAAACCATTCTTGGTGATGTTGATCAGGTATCTGGAATTTTAGTATACTCATCAAATCCTTAAACCTTTGAGCATAGTTCCAAACTGACTCATTATGCACTTTTTTGATTTCCTTCAACTTTGTAATGTACTATGATTTAGACTTTGGCTTCTTGAACTCTTTCAAAAATGTTTTTCTAATCTCTACTAACATCCTTGCTTGTCTTATAGGTGTGGTAATTTGTAGTTGCATGTACCAAACTAGTGAGCGACCCCTAAATGTTGTTGCCAACTGCGCAATATTTATAGCATCATCTTGGACACTGTAACAGACCCACAAAGGGGCATAAAAGTTTTTGCTTTTCTTAAAGGACAGATTCTTTATTCATGGTTTATAATTTGCAAAGTCGAGGAACTAGTTTGACCTCCCAGTCAAGGATATCCGATTTTGAATCCAAACGACTCTTTGAGACCCTGATGGTCTCGCTCTGTAATTAAACATAGACCCTTTTGACTTTCAGGTGCAGGTCTAATGGTACCCACGACCTTCCCTTCAGGCTTGGGGAATCTCTGAGTTTGGGTGCTAGCCCCTTTTCTAATAAGCCCCTCCTTGAGGTGACCTTGGGTGATAACCACACGCAAACACATAATTGCGGGTGTGGCCAAAGGAATTTTGAAACCAAACTACCTTTCAGCTCGCAATTCTTCTCGAGCCTCCATGTGTCCTTTCTACAAAACCGTGGTTTGGATTGCGGCCAGCCCTCAACTTTTTAAAGTTTGCACATATCTGATCCCCACAATGCTACGAGACCATCGATCTCCCGATGTTGACAATATTGTCTGAACTGACGGTTCATATCTTCTCTTTTCAAATCCATGAACCAGATCTGCCCCTCCTAAATCAATGGATGTGATATCCTTCATGATTTCAGACTTTGGACTTTTCAAATCTCAAACCCTTCTTTCCTTCATACATCAATCTTCTAGAGTTGATGATCTGCGGACACTTGTTCTCCTAAATCAATGGCCCTGCTTCTACTCTGGGTGTTTGGACTTTCAACTAGATCAATGATCTTGTGTCCCTCTTCTCTATCAATGGTCGATATCTCCTTCAGGTCTCTAGACTTCTGAGATCTCAAATCTCAAACTTCACCCTTTTTCCCAATAGATTTTATTCGAAGGCTATAATATAATGACATGTGTCCACTTGATCTGATAGTCAAGGATTACTTTGGGTCTTTACGTGGAGTCTAAAGATTTGTGCCACCTTTCCTCTAGATCTGATGATTGAGGATTGCTTTCGGTATTTACCCGGAGTCCACAGATTCATGCCATGTGTTCTCCATATCTGACGATTCATATCTACTTCGAACGATCTAACGATCGACATTTACTTCAGATCTTTACCCGAAATCCATAGATTCATGCCACCTATTCTCCAGATCTCATGGTTCATATCTACTTCGGATGATCCAATGGTTGTTTATTTCAAGTATTTACCCAGAATCCACAGATTCACGCCACCTATTCTCTGGATCTGATGGTTCATATCTACTTCAGACCATCCGACGATCAACGTTTACTTTCGGACTTTTCCCGGAATCCACAGATTCACACCACCTATTTTTTGAATTTGATGGTTCAGATCTACTTCAGATGATCCAACAGTTGACGTTTACTTTGGGTATTTACCTAGATACCATAGATTCATGCCACTTATTCTCTGGATCTGACAGTTCAGGTCTACTTCGGACCTTCGACGCTTCGGCTCTTCAATTCTTCGACTATTCGGATCTTTGGCGCTTTGGCTATTCGTCTCTTCAGCTCTTCATCTCTTTGGCACTTCAGCGCTTCAGTACTTCGATGCTTAGGAATTTTGGGCTTCGGGAGTTTCAACTCTCAATCTAAAACTCTCGAGGTGATTTCTCCGAAGTTTACAATCTGTTGTCACATGTCCCTCTGGATCTGATGACTATGAATTACTTCGGACTTTACCCGGAATCCACATATCTATGCCACATCTCTTCTGGATCAGACAGTCCAGATTCTCCTCGGACGATCTGATGCTTGAGATTTACTTCAGGCGATCTAGTGACTGATATCTACTTCGGATGATCGGACGATTCAGATTTACTTCGGCTATTTCACCCCCTCCTAGTCCATGAACTTTCGGAGTTATGGATCTTATGCCACCTGTCCTCCTTAACGATGGATGGTCCCAAAATACTTCAGAACTTTGAAACTTTGGTAAGTTCTCTTCTCCTGCGTGTGCAAAGTGCTAAGTTTCATGCACCTTGCTTAGATTAGATGGTTTTCGATCCTCGGTATTGTGATCCAATGGCCATTGTCGTTCCTCCTCCTGAGCTTCTAATCTCTTCCGACTCAGAATATTTGCTAAGGGTTCAAAGGCCTCGACCCTTGCCCTTCCTACAGGTCATTCTCTTGGACTTTGTCTATGCTTTTGAAAAGTGATTATCTCTTCTGATCTTGATCTCCTGGAAGATTTTGATTTCCCACGCACTCCTTGCGTTTCATGGATCTCGTCAAACTTAGATTGAAGTTCAACGGCGATCGACAATTCACAGTAATTGTGGGGCTCCAACATGCGTGTTATTTATCAGAGAGTTCGACCTCCGCAATCTGGAAAGTGCTTGCCAAACTTGGTCTAACTAGAATCGTTGATCTTCCCACCCGACGAGATCAACGACGTTGGTGAATTGCAGGCCGTGAATTAGCACATCCACTACCTTCACTTCCATGCTCCACAATGATTCCCAACCCTAGATCTCCATTAATAGATCGACAGTTCACAATGATTGTGGGGTTCAACCTTCGACATCGGGGAAGTGCTCGCTCGACTCTAGTCTAATCCTAGTCATTGATCTTCCATTCCCCACAATATCAACGATGTGGGTTGATTGCAGGTCGTGAACTAGAAGGTCCGCTAATTTCACCTTTGCACTCTGCAATGATTCCCAACCATCGATTAAATTGAGTAGCTGGTGTTTGATTCGGTAACTCCAATGAGTATTTGAATCGATATAATGACCAGGATGGCCTCTCCTCCCTTTAAACATCTCACAGCCATCTTTGTTTTCATATTCTTAAGTCATCGGTAGTTTGGGTAACTTGACTATCATCTACCTTCTAGATCTGATGTTCGGGACGGTTCCTGGGCATCCTCAGATCTAAGGCTCAGAGTTAACTTTGGGACTTCGGGACTTCAAGTATTTTACCTCCCTTATGACGAACTTGCTCAGTTCATCAAACTCGTGAAGTGTGAATGACTCCAAGGGTTAATGCCGACGCTCTTTCCCATATCCAACGGTCACAACAGACCGTGGCTTCTTCTGAACAGATTTTGTCTGTTCATCTTCCAAACAAGGGAACCTTCACTTTCGATACTTCAACCTCGCTACTCTTCCTGAGCTTTGTTAGCTTTGAAATGCTTAAGATATTTACACTCTTTCTCTTGAACTTAACACTTGGAAGAATCCTTTCACACACTCCTTACGCTCATTCCTCAACTCTAGAACTTAAGTGGTTATCAATCTCTGCCTGCCTCGCAGAGATCCTGTGCATACGTGCACTATCTCTCCTAATATTTAACAGACTCCCTCCTCCAAGGGACTCAGAACAACTAGGAGTGTTGACATGCGTACATGAAACTGTACCCAAGGTCGATGAACTCACAGTTCATGGATCTAGCTTAAGCCACCATAGGGTGCAAGCATTTACGAATACAAAACATGTCCAATCCATACTTGATTAAATACATAATTTAAACAAGAATAAAGAGATACATTATAACCATTAATCAAACATACACATCCCTGGGTCATTCATAGTATATCCTATTTGATTACATAATTACAGCTTAATTTCATAGGGTATGAGAATAATTATCTATTACAAGTTGCATCCAACCAACTGACTGTGGGTGTAAACCTTTCCACCCAACCATAGGCTCAGAGGCATTCATTCTTAGCACTCTAGCCACCCCTGTGCCAAGCCATGATATCACTAGGTAATTTACGCCATCTCTCAGAGAAACTCTCTCTGCCACAACGACCTTGGGAGGTTTATCAGATGCTTCCTCAGCATCAATCTCACGTTTGGGTCCTTCAGGACATGTTCTCAGCACTTCCTTTGGGTTTTCACATATCCCTCATGAGATTTTTCTCTCATCCCATGTCTCCTCTCTTGTTGTCTCTATATGTATCTTACCTTCCCTCCTATGGAAGGTTTTTCGATCTATCATATTCCTTCTGTCAAAAGGAAGCTCGGGTCTGCAGGTATATTTGGTACTTCGAGCTGGCATTCTGCAACTAGACCATGCTTCCATTCATGGGGGTGGTTGACGATTCAACCACTGCTCCTTTATTTATCAACTGATTTATTTCCTCTAGAGATATCATGGCTCGTACTTCAAGGTTTCACCCCCCAACAGTGAGTTATGGGCAGTTTAACAATAATACATTTACATTGTCCACATGTCTTAGCATGGTAATCCTATTTAGAAGCTAGGGGAAACAGTAGTGTTACAATTCCCTCCCCCTTAAAGGAACATCATCCTCGGTGTTCTTTCTCAAGAACACGTGTCATGCCTTTCTCATTCAGTTGTTTCAGAAATCTTGATCCTTCTTCCTCAGTCAGGTCCTTTTTCAGACCTTTAATCTTGGTCACCTACTTTCAATAATTCTTGGACAATAATCATGTTAATCATAATCTTATGCAAAAACATTACATAAAATTTCTAGGAAAATTTCATAATCTTAGCAGAATAATTATCTGTGCAGTTTGTGGATTTGTATCCACATGGTTGTTTTGTTATCTAGGTTCATTGTTTTGTTTTTCCTTGACATACCCATTGGGTGCATGATCCCCATCAATATTTTACAAGAACTATCAAGGTTTCATCTTCCTTGTGGTCACTCACCCTCCAGACCCAGGCTCAGGCATCCCCTTCTCTGATATACAGTCCCTTGGGTGATCCATCTTGCCTTGCCAAGGTTTTCTTGCATAGGAAGAACTACCCATTGTGTGCATGATCCAAATAGTTTACAAGAACTATCATGGTCTCCTCTTCCTTTCTGTCACTCACCCTCTAAGCGCAGGCTCAGGCTCAGGCATCCCCTTCTCTGATATATAGTCCCTCGGGTGATTAATCTTGCCTTGCAAAGGTTTTCTCGCACAGGAAGAACTACCCATCGTGTGCATGATACCAATAGTTTACAAGAACTATCATGGTCTCCTCTTCCTTTCAGTCACTCACCCTCCAAGCCCAGGCTCAGGCTCAGGCTTCCCCTTCTCTGATATACAGTCCCTCAGGTGATCCATCTTGCCTTGCCAAGGTTTTCTTACACATAAATAATTCTAGAGACTCTATCGAGTCTTACAATAGAGGTGTCCCTCAGAATTGCTCTGTTGAGGTGTCCCTCCAGCTTGTGTTAACTCAACACAACATATTATAGGCGATCATGGCTTACCACGGGGTTCTCATGTCTCGGCAGAAGCCAGTTTTCATGCTTTTACAGCTTGATAGCCTTCTGGCTCAACTAAAGTTAGGGATGAAGGTTACTCTCCCTCTCCTGCTATCGTAATAGATAGGGATGAAGGCTACTCTCCTTCTCCTGGCACCGTAATAGATAGGGATGAAGGTTACTCTCCTTCTCCTGGTACCATAATAGATAGGGACGAAGGTTACTCTCCTTCTCCTGGTACCGTAATAGATAGGGATGAAGGTTACTCTCCTTCTCCTGGCAATTCATTCTTTACACAGCCAAACAAATTGTTAGTCTCTATTTCATGCGATCGGATTATACTCTTTCTCATAGTTCTCCCTCAAACCTGAGAGCTCAGTTTCTCATCTCTACACTCTTTGCAGATATTTCCCTTTCACCTATATCACAGGTATACAGAAATTCATGAGACATCATAAATTTAAAATTCAAAAATTTTCTTGTAAATATTTCATCCGCAGATTTCCAAATTCCACATTATATTCTCATATTTGTTTTACACAGGAACCAGATTCATAATTATGGGACTTTTCTTCCCATAGCGGTTTGGCTCAGCAGGTAATTGGTCTTCCTTATGGGCTTACAACACTACCATATCCAAGACCCCTTTGCTTCCTTCACTTTCAACTTCAATCAGCCAAACAAATTGTTAGTTTCCATGCATCCATGTGTATATATATATATATATATATATATATATATTCAAAACCATGCATACTAACAGTTCATCACATCTATATAGACATGAAAATGGAGTCCCATTCCTTACCTACGCCTCATTTCAACATACCAAACCTTCCAAAACGTAATTCAACATTTCAAAGGATTTAACAAATGTACCAATATTCATGGCCACATTCATACCCAATGCACTCTTGCATTGATTTCAAGTTTGTCACACTTTATGACAGGTTCTTGGCCATGGTGTGTTGGAATTTAACCAACCTCTTTGCCACATGGCTTATTCATTTTCTTTCATTCTTACAACAGGACTATGCTTCCATCCATAAGTTGATCACAATCCTAAAACGACACACATGAAACTCAAAAGTTTCACATGAATGCCTTTAAGCATTCCTCCTTCATTAATAAACAGGGTGCCAACACTCATGGCCACCAAAATTTGGTTTTCTCTAACACCTATACAATGTAAGTAGAAATGTTGGAAGGTCCTCCTTCCTCAATGGGAAATCCATTGTCTATCCTTTATGAAAACAAGCATTTCCTTGAAGCAATCCCATGCAATGTACTATCTATGAGCACTTTTTGTTTCCAATCGTTCCTTGATTGGTCCATGTATTCATGACATATCAGTTCATGAATTATTTTGAGGGTTACAATTAGTCTTTACTATCAGAGGTTCACACCTCCATCATTCAAGTTCTCCTTCATGAATCATACCCTACTTGGGTACCCAAGGCATGCATCTGGCTTTCATCATTTCATACATAACATTTAAGACCGTAAAAAATTTCAGAAGGGATTCTTACCCAATCCCTTCATACCTTGTAACACATAGGCATGAACATTTTTATACATGTTTTGGCTGTTAGCACCCCCTCTGATATTATCCCATCAGGGGTGCTCCATGGGGACTTTTAAATTCCCTTCAACAATCTTTAAACAAGAACCTTCTCATAGTCATCCTCTGATTGAGGTTGTTCATTATTGGCAATTGTCTTTCTCAACAGTTCTAATCTATTTCTTTCTACACATGACATACATCATAAACACATTAGTCATTATGTAAATTAAAAATGCAAGTACCGTAGCATTTAAATTAATAAAACACTTTCTGACATGTCCTAGCATATTTGTATGCACTTCATCACATTATCCTTAATGTTTTCATGAGTGCAATACCGACAGTTCTCAACTGTTTCTGCAGTAATACAATCCTCATCACTATGGTGTCAAAACATTTACTTTCATCAGCGTACTAGCTTTCTCATGCCAAAGAAAAACATAATACACAGCAAGAAAAGAATTGAGGGCTCTCCCCTTCTTCAAATTATTTCTACATCAACTGGGACTTTTCAACCCAATTGAGTTATTTCTAAGGCCTCACTATATTTTCTTTTCTTTTGCAATTTACTCCCTGTTGGGATCTTCCTGCTCTTTTCCTTGAGCATCCTTGATTAGGCCTCACCCTAACCTTTTTGGAATACAGCAGCATGCTTTAAAGAAAACCTTTTTGTTCATAATGGGTCACGAACCTGTGCATCCTGCACATTAGCATTCGGTTATCA
>SNQJ01S0143483.1:42516-52857 GCA_010110895.2 Picea sitchensis
ACAGTTCCTCCACAGGCAACTCCTTCAGCGTGCAACATCCTTATTGCATATCCATCACTACTTGTGATGGCCTCAGCCTTGAGTTAGCTTCAACAGTTTACCAAATATCCCATAAGGAATATAAACATAAATCTTTTTCATGTACCCAAATTATGTATCCATTCATATTTTGGTTTTGTTAACTTACATCATACATGTGCATCACTTGCACATTTAATATCATTCATACCTAACTGGTATTAATATCAGGCTTCATATTAGGAAGCTCCACAATGCATTAACCCATGCACTCAAGCATGATTAAACACAGATAAGTATCCATCATGCTAGCTTATTGCTTGCACTTTTTCCATGTTCTTCACACACATGGACATATCAGAATTCTATATTCTTTTCCCAAGGATCTTCCAATCATCCTTATGATCATGTATACAGATTCGTGTATAAGTAGGTGCATCTCTTGCACCTTTTTACCTCATGCATTCACTTGATGGTTTAACTTCATCATTAGTGTCCTTTAGTTTGAGATTTTAGTCACTTACAGGACCAATCTCACAGTCATATCTCGTATTGATGTTGCCTTCTCTCAAGGCCATAACCAACCAGGGTCACTTTCCTCTTTATGTGGCAATGTCTAGCAAGAAAACCTTCTTGCCTCAGGGTCCATAGGATTTTACCCATCTCACTTTTCTCTGGTCTCGAGGAGTTATATACTTTGATTTAATATAAAGTAGTAACTATAATTGCCAGGGATCCTACCTGATCCTATCATATTCCTTTAAGCCCACAAAGGTATTAACCATTATATAATCCACCATCATCAATGCCTGAAGCTCCAACTTCCCATGCTTAGAAGCAGTGTTACGAACACCAGGTCATCCTTCCTTCGGGCTACAGCTTATCTTGACAGAACCTTGCCACCTTCATCTATCCACATTCAAGTCTTATTATACATGTTAATTAGCATATCCATACTCCAGTAAGAGTAGTTATCACTTTGAAAAAGGGATAAAGAAATTATTCTATTGAAATTCAACAAGAATTCCCAAAATCACAGGTTCAATCTGCAATCCTTCTCCTCAAGGAGTAAATGCAGATAAAAATACCTCCTTACGCGACTCGTACATGAGCCCAAGAAGGCCAAGTGTTGTAACCATGCTCTGATACCAATTTGTAAATGACCCACAATGAGGTATAAACATTTTCTCTTTTCTTAAAGGACAAATTCTCTATTCATGGTTTCTAATTTGGAAAGTCAAGGAACCAATCCGACCTCCCAGTCAAGAACCTCTGATTTTGAAGCCAAACGACTCTATGCGACCATGATGGTCTCGCTCTGTAATTAAATGCAGACCCTTTCAACTTCCGGGTGCAGTCTAATGGTACCTGCAACCTTCCCTTCATGCTTGGGGAATATCTAAGTTTGGGCGCTAGCCCCTTTTCTGATAATCCCCTCCTTGATGTGACCTTGGGTGATAACCACACACAAACACACAATTGCGGGCATGGCCAAAGGTGGTTTGAAACCAAACTACCTTTCGGACCACAATTCTCCTCGAGCCTCCACATGTCCTTTCTTCAAAATTGTGGTTTGGATTGCAGCTCGCCCTCAAATTTTTAAATTTCGCACATCTACGATCCCTCCAATGCTGCGGTACCGTCGATCTCCCAATATTGAAGGTACTGTCTAAACTGGCGATTCAGATCTTCTCTTTTCAAATCCATGGACCAGATCTGCCCCTCCTAAATCAACGGATGTGATCTCCTTCATGATTCCGGACTTCAGACTTTTCAAATCTCAAACCCTGCTTTCCTCCATACATCAATCTTCCAGAGTTGAAAATCTGCGAACACCTGTCCTCCTAAATCAATGACCCTGCTTCTACTTTGAGTGTTTGACCTTTCAACTAGATCAACAGTCTTGTGGCCCTCTTCTCGATCAACGGTCGAGATCTCCTTTGGGTCTCTGAATTTTTGAGATCTCAAACTTCACCCTTTTTCCCAATGGCTTTTATTTGAAGGCTATAATCCACCGATGCATGTCAACTTGATCTGACGATCAAGGATCACTTCGGGTCTTTACCCGAAGTCCACATATTTGTGCCACCTTTCCTCTGTATCTGACGATCGAGGATTGCTTCGGGTCTTTACCTAGAGTCCACAGATTCATGCCACGTGTTCTTTGGATCTGACGGTTCAAATATACTTTGAACGATCTGACAATCGATGTTTACTTTGGTTCTTTACCCGGAATCCATAGATTCATGCCACCCATTCTCTAGATCTGATGGTTCAGATCTACCTCGGACAATCCGACGGTCAACGTTTACTTCAGTTCTTTACCCAAAATTCATAGATTCATGCCACCTATGCTCCAGATCTGATGGTTCAAATCTACTTCGGACGATCTGATGGTCGACGTTTTCTTCGGGCCTTTGTCCGGAATCCACCGATTCACGCCACCTATTCTCTGGATTTGACGATTCATATCTACTTCGGGAAATCCAATAGTCAACGTTTACTTCAGGTATTTACCTAGAATCCATAGATTCACACCACCTATTCTCCGGATATGAGGTTCAGATCTACTTCAGACCTTCGGTGCTTTGTCTCTTCGGCTCTTCAGTTCTTCGGCACTTCAGCGCTTCAACACTTTGGTGTTTCGGGCTTTGGGAGTTTAAAATCTCAATCTAAAACTCTCGAGGTGATTTCTCTGAATTCTACGATCTGTCGTCACGTGTCTCTTTAGATATGACGGCTATGAATTACTTCATGAATTTACCCAGAATCCACAAATATATGCCACATCTCTTCTGGATCAGATGGTCTAGATTCTCCTCAGACATTTTGATGCTCGAGATTTACTTCGGGCGATCTGAAAACTGAGATCTACTTCAGATGATCGAACAATTGAGATTTTCTTCAGCTATTTCACCTCCTCCTAGTCCATGAACTTCTGGAGTTATGGATCTTATGCCACCTATCCTCCTTGACGATGGACGGTACCAAAATAATTCAGGACTTCGGAAATTTGGTAATTTCTCTTTTCCTGCATGTGCAAAGTGATAAGGTTCGTGCACCTTGCTTAGATCAGACAGTTGTTGATCCTCAGTGTTTTGATCCAACGGCCACTGTCGCTCCTCCTCCTAAGCTTATGATCTCTTCCGATGTAGAATATTTTCTAAGGTTCAAAGGCCTCGACCCTTGCCCCTCCTACAGGTCTGTCTCTTGGACTTCGTCTATGCTTCTGAAAAGCGCTTATCTCTTCTAATCTTGATCTCCTTGAATATTTTTTATTTCCCACCCACTCCTTGCATTTCATGGATCTCGTCAAACTTAGATCAAAGGTCAACGACGATCGATGGTTCACAGTAATTGCGAGGCCCCAACATGCGTGCTCTTTATTAGAGAATTCAACCTCCGCAATCTAAAAACTGCTTGCCAAACTTGATCTAACCAAAATCCTTGATCTTCTCCCCCAAATGGATCAACGGATTTGGTGAATTACGGGCCACAAATTAGCATGTCTTCTACCTTCACTTTCGCGTTCCACAATGATTCCCCACCATTTATCTCCATTCATAGATCGACGGTTCGCAGTGATTGCGTGGTTCAAGCTCCAACATTGGGGAAGTGAGAGCTCGAATCTAGTCTAATCCTATTTGTTGATCTTCCATTCTCCACGAGATCAACGACATGGGTTGATTGTGGGCCGTGAACTAGCAGGTCCGCTAAGTTCACCTTCGCACTCTGCAATGACTCCCAACTGTCGATTAAATCAAGCAGCTGGTGTTTGATTTGGTAACTCCATTGAGTATTTGAATTGATCTGATGACCGGGATGGCCTCTCCTCCCTTTAAATGGCTCGCAACCATCTTCGTTGTCACGTTCTTAAGTCATTGGTAGTTTGGGTAACTTGACTATCATCTACCTCCTAGATCTGACAGTCGGGACAGTTCCCGGGCATCCTCAGATCTAAGGCTCAGAGTTAACTTTGGGACTTCGGGACTTCGTGGATTTTACCTCCCTTACGATGAAATTTCTCAGTTCGTCGAACTCACGAAGTTTGAATGACTCCAAGGGTTAACTCCCACACTCTTTCCCATATCCAACGGTCACAACAGACTGTGGCTTCTTCCGAACATATTTTGTCTATTCGCCTTCCAAACAAGGGAACCTTCCCTTTTGATACTTCAGCCTTGCTACTCTTCTTGAGCTTTGTTAGCTCTGAAAGGCTTAAGAGCTTTGTGCTCTTTTTCTTGAACTTAACGCTTGGAAGAATCCTTCTGTGCACCCCTTATGCTCATTCCTCAACTCTAGAACTTAAGTGGTTCTCAGTTTGTGCCTACCTCACAGAGAGCCTATGCATACATGCACTATCTCTCCTGAGATTTAACAGAATCCCTCCTCCAAGGGACTCAGAATGACTAGGAGTGTTGACATGCGTACATGAAACTGTGCCCAAGGTCGACAAACTCATAGTTTGTGGATCTAGCTTAAGCCACCACAGGGCGCAATAATTTACGAATACAAAACATGTCCAATCCATACTTTCTTAAATACACAATTTAAACAAGAATAAATATATACAATATAACCATTAAGAAAACATACACATCCCTGGGTCATTCACAGTATATCCCATTTCATTACATAATTACAACTTAATTTCACAGGGTATGAGAATACTTATCTATTACAAGTTTCATCCAACCAACTGACTATGGGTGTGCGCATTTCCACCCAACCATAGGCTCAAAGGCATTCATTCTTAGCACTCTGGCCACCCTCGTGCCAAGCCATGATATCACTAGGGAATTTACACCATCTCTCAGAGAAACTCTCTCTGTCACAGCGACCCTGCGAGGTTTATCATATGCTTCCTCAGCATCAAGCTCACATTCGGGTCCTTCAATCTACGTTCTCGACACTTCCTTTGGGTTCACGCATCTCCCTTATGAGCTTGTTCTCTCATCCTATGTCTCCTCTCTTGTTGTCTCTGTATGTATCTTACCTTCCCTCTTCTGGAAGGTTTTACGACCTGTCTTGTTCCTTCTATCAGAAGGAAGCTCGAGTCTGGAGGTCTCTGTGGTACTTCGAGCTGATATCCTACAGCTATACCATGCTTCCATTCATGGGGGTGGTTGATGATTCAACCATTTGTCCTTTCTTTATTAATTGATTTCTTTCCTCTAGAGATATCATGGCTCGTACTTCAAGGCTTCACCCCCCAATAGTCAGTTATGGGCATTTTAACAATAACACATTTACATTGTCCACGTGCCTTAGCATAGTAATCCTATTTTATGATTAATTACAAGTTGGGGGAAACAGGGGTGTTACAGACACTCTTCATAACCCAAATTGTTTCACATATGAATAGATGTTCTTCTTGTTCCTCTGACCCAACTTCTTGGAGCTCGGGTAGTCTCAATGTGATATCTAACCCTATCATGTTGTTTGGTGTAGTTTCTTCCCTAGGTGATGTTGGTTGAATCTGACTCATCTCATTGCTTCCACTACTTTGACTACTATTACTATGTCTTCCCTTTCTAACTATAAGTGCTTTCAACAAATCTTCAAATGTTATTTATAATCTAGGTGATGCACATGGTGTCATGGAATTTACTGAGTATACAGTCTGAGTAGGACTTACTGGCTCTTCTATTATAGGATTGAACTGAGAATTCTCTTACGCTCCTTTTATGTACGATATTTCTACGATCTGGACTATTGCGCAAGTTTCTCTCCTCTCAAACTCACTGTGTGTCTCTCTCTTCTCAACCTCGGTCTTCAATATCTTGTACCTTCTTCCACTACATAGTACTCCAAACTCATCTTCTTCTTCTCATACAACTTCTTTAGTTTTCTGCATACTCAATCCCTCCCTTCCTTCTTCATTTCTTCCTTTAGTATTTCCTACCTTCAAACTATCCTCTTGTCATCCCTCGATTCCCCTATGTGCATGAAGCCCCTTAGCAATTAGACTTAATTGTGATCATGCACTTTTCGCACGACAACATCTTTATCCAAGTACCCAATCATTTCATAAACCTTCCACGTGGACCCTTAAAAAAATCCCTCTCTGCGACATTGTATGACTGGGTACAATCCACTGTAAATTATGTAATATAACCTCCCAATATACTATCCAACCAGAAATTAACTACATGAGAAGTCTTATTACTTAAAGAATTCAACTACCTTACCAACTCATGAGTCCATTTCCTCAGCGTTGTGGTTCATTACCTTCCAGTGTTCTCCACCAGTCTTTCTAACCATTCTGTCAAAATAATTGGAAATTCACCAAAGAAAATCGCATGCATCTCTGTGTACACACACCTTTGCATCCATTTCTTGTCGCTCATATAAGGTTTCTATTCTCTTTTTGTTCAAATTCGTGTTCCTTCCCTTCTATCCATTTTGAGATATATTTCTTATTCGGCCTCCAAAACATTCCCTCAATCACAGATTCAAAGTCTCGGCAATGGAACCATTTGTTGGCACGCAGTTGTAAGACCCTAGGTTCAAGTTATCTAACCAACAAAACCCTTCATATACCTTCCCTTTCGGCATCACCTACATGCAATTGAAGTCTCACTCGAGGCATCTTTTGGGGTTGTAGGAACCAAGTTTCTATAGGAACGAGGGGATGGGAGGCAATCATCATATTCCTTCTTACTTATCTACTCTATGCACATTATCCTATGTTTGTTATTCCTTGGTTACTTAGTAATTTATTTTATGCAGTACCATCGTGATGCAGATTGCAAAATAAACCATTCACCATAACTTCTACGCAGCAATCATATAGTAAACAAATCTAGTCTAACATACATGACTCTACTATTCATAAACAACCACATGAATCACACACATAGAGACACGGAGTTAACATGGTTTACCCAATCCTTGGGTTACGTCCACAATGGTTGGCTTCTTTATTATGTTTTTTTTAATCATTCCAGGCTTGTGCACTGCGCTACAATAGATTCATCATGTTATCAGTCCCCACCCTGCCTAGTTTCTTTGCAGTGCAAGCCTCTCTCTGCAACTCTCCTTCCCTATTCATACATATACTCTCTCTCATTCTCAGTATATTCTCTCAAAATCAAAAACACATTAGTTCTACTCCAACCTTCAATAGACTATTATATCTGACCCATTACATATTTATACATAGAATATAGGGCTCAAAAGCCTACTTGCTTATCCCCAAAACCCTATTACAACTCATTCGGACTCATTATAACTCATGTTGACTTGTTGTTCGAGTGTTTTTTTCCTTGCTTTAGCATTTTTATGTTGCTTTTTCATTCCCAACTATTGTTCTTCCTGCTTTTGTGCATCTCTCTTCTTTTCCATGCCGAATTGTTGTCCTTCCTTTTTGTGCACTTTGTCTTCCTGCTTTATTCTCTTTCTTTATTCTATTCATTTTCACTGCCAAGTATGCTTTTACTATGCACTTCAATATTGAATGCATCTTTAATATGCACTCCACTCCTACCTTGTCTTCTTTCTTCTGATACTGTGCATCTCCTCCATGCTTAGGATTTTCCTCAAAACTATATCCAAAATGCATGTCCAACAAACTCCATCGACACACTCTCCCATTTATGCTCTAGAATGGGTAGAGGCTATAATAATCCTACCGGATGAGTATGCTCTCACTTGTTCTACTGAAAATTCATACACTCCCTCACATACTACAACACATCATCCTTGAGGCCCTTCCATGAGAACCTCTCTCGTATATGTCTGTAGGTTTTGAAATACCGAGGGTTCCCTGCCAATGGTATGTCATGAGAGGCCCTCAAAATATTCTCAAGTGTGGACTCAGTAACTAGATATATCTTATCCTTGTATAAAATGATATCATCCACCACTCTATACCTATCATCCTATATGATTCCATCCATCAACTCACATGCACACTGATTCTTGGAATATTCCATCAAAATCTGAGATTTCCAATCAGCTAAAATCTTCGTGAGAGAACACACTGTCGATTCCCTAGAAAGGGCATCAACAACAATATTTTTCTTACCCTTCACATACTCTATGTCGAAGTCATATGCATGTATTTTTCTGACCCATTTTTTTTTCCTCTAATTCAAATCCCTCTGCTCCAAGAAATACCTCAAACTATTGTGGTCAGTCCTAACCATGAATCGGCCACCAACCAAATGTTTCTTAAACTTCACCAAAGAATGCATGATGGCAAGCATATCTTTGTCATAAATGGAGTAGATTCTCTTTGGGTATTTGAGCTTCCTACTCTCAAATTCTATCAGGTGTTTGTTCTGCATCAAAATGTCCCTGATACCCTCACTCGACGCATCACACTCATTTTCAAAGGGATGAGTGAAATCAGGAAGTGTCAATACTAGACAAGTGCTCATCACCTCCTTGAGCCTACCAAATTCTTGTTGTGACTCCTCTGTCCACTTGAATGCCCATGTCTTCGTAATATTTTTCAATGGTGCACTCAATTGTGAAAATCCCTTAACAAATCTCCTGTAACAATTGCATAGGAAAAATAATCCACGTAACTTTATAAGAGAGTTAGGCGTGGTCCAATCCAATATGGCATGGATCTTCTCCTAATGTAACTATACACCATGTGCACTAATCATATCGCCCAAGTAAAGAATCTTCATCATGATAAACTCACACTATGATGCCTTGGAATATAACAAGTCCTCCCCGATAATTCCCAGTATCTCCTCCAAATGCCTCAAGTGGTCCTCCCAAGTTCTGATGTAAATAAGTAGGTCATCAAAGAACACCAACGAGAACTTTCTTAATTGTTTCTTGAAGATGTGGTTCATGCATGACTAAAAAGTGGCAGGTGCATTGGTCAACCCAAATGACATGACGAGAAACTCATAATTCCCATAATGACATGCCAAAGTGGTCTTGTGAACATCCTACGCTCTAGCATTGATTTGATGATATCCTATTCGAATATCAATCTTCAAAAAGTACACTACCTCGTACAACTCATATTATAGATCATCGATCCTGGGAATGGTATATCTATTTTTAATGGTCTTCTTTCCTCATAGTACCTTCCTTCTTCTTCACCAAAACTACTGAAGAAGCAAATGAGCTAGAACTAGGCTCAAATCCCCTGTCTGGAGGACTCCCTGGAGGAATCTCCCAAAAAAATCAGTCATGTTTTCTCAATAAAGCTTAAATGTCCACATGATATTGTTGGTTTTTGTCTAAACATTTCTAAGTAGTAATCAAGCATTCCATTGAGAAAGATACATCTCCATGCCTAAAAATTCCCTCCATCCACTTGGTTGAGACAATCCTAGGAGCCCCATTGTACATTCCCCTCAGAACCACCTTCCTGCAATTTGTTTCTTTGAACTCCAACTCCATAGCTTGGTAGTTAATAAAATGTTTTACCAAGGAGTAAATCCACTAAACACCCAAGACTACCTTTTCTTTAGCCAACTCAACTACATAGAAATTATCTGTCAAGGTGTAGTTTCCTAATGTCACGTCCAATCGTGGAACCCTCTATGTACAAGTCATACTATACCCATTATATACCACAACACTAAGCCCCTTAAAGTCCTTTGTAGGAATGTTTCTCCTAGCCACCAAAGATGAGTCAATGAAATTGTGGGTTTCCCCAGTGACAACCAAGACTATCACTACTACATATCGGAAAAATTGTGACGATCTAATTGCAACGTTATGGATAAAATTGGCCATACTGTCAAAAAATAGAGGAAATTTTAAGTTTTTTTCTCCATCCTTCCCGATATCGTTGCACGTGCGACGTATTTCTCAAATTGTCTCAAGAGAGGCGTCTTTTGAAGATTGTTGCTCTTGTGACGACATCAAATGTGCATCGCTCTTGTGACGACATCAAATGTGCATCACTCTTGTGACGATGTGGATGCTAGGTTCCCCCCCCACCCTTAACGGTCACCCACTATTTGACAAAGTCAACATTGACTTGGTCAACTGTCGTCAGAATTGCGACGTTATAAAATCTATAAATATACTGCATTTTACGAATGTTGTGACAAGTTTGCTATAAAAACGATGGTTCAAAAAGGGTATAATGTCTTCTTGGCGAACAAAAAACAGGTTTTTTCCATATGTTATAAAAGAAAATTATAATAGATAATCTATTATACACCACTCAATTTTATAAGATAATCATCAGAATATGTTTGTGGGGAAGAATGTCAGAAAACATTAGAGGTGGGAAAAAAATTAAATATGGTGAAAAGGGTGATAGTAAATGTTATTTCCCTTGCAAAAATCATTGCACTAGATGTCCCAAAAGATTTTTAATAGCAACAATTAAAAAACATT
>SNQJ01S0143487.1:0-11523 GCA_010110895.2 Picea sitchensis
TTGATTTTATGCAACTCTTGTGCTCAGCTTCGGTGCTCTCATTACCCGACCTACAACAACCTTTTGAGATTGAGACAAATTCTTTAGACTATGTTTTGGGCACAATTATCACTCAAAATGGAAATCCTATGGCCTATAATAGTGAGACGCTATTAGAATCCGTCTGTAAGTACCCCACTTACGACAAAGAAATGTACTCAATTGTACAAGCCTGTCGCAAGTGGAGGCATTACATTATCAAGAAGGAGGTAATCATCCACACTAATCATAAGCCTTTGTAGTTCATGTAGACACAAGGAAAATTGCAGAATCATCGCCATCAAAAGTGGTCCACATACTTGAAACAATTCCATTTCAACATCAAGTATAATACAAGGAGAAAGAATCATGTCATTGAATTCCTCATTCGACCTCTAGTTGCAACACTAACCACAGTGATACACTCATGTAGACATGATACCTACAGATTGCCCCAAGTATACGAGAGAGATCCTGACTTCACCACTACGTACCATATGTTGGGAAAAAACAAAACTATCACTTATTTTCATCTTCAGGACAGGTTGTTGTGCCATTTGGTCCATCTCTACGTTCCATCAAGTGAGTGCATGAAGTTGATTTGGGAAGCTGACTACAGTAAGGTGGCAACACACTTTGTCATAGAAAAGACAGTGGCAATGCTGCAACAATATTTATATTGGATGAACTTCTTTAGGATGTCAACAAGTATATTAGGTCCTACACGGCCCATGTCATTACCAAACCGTCCATTAAGAAACAAGGCATGCACACTCTTCAACCAAGAAGAGAAATGGTTGTGTTTTCTTAGTTGTTGATCGATTTTGCAAGATGGCGATTATGGTCCCCTACAAGAAGAGCATCACAACGAAGGCCAATGCCAAGCTCTTCTTTGAACGAGTGTGGGTACATTTTGGGATACCAAAAAACATTATCTTATATCGGGACAATTAGTTCCTCATCACATTCAGGTCTAACCTCTAGTCATGGTTGGACACCAAGGTCACAAAATCCACAGCCTTCCAGCACCAAACGAATGGCCAAAATGAGTTCGTCAATAGGATGATCGTGCATATATTTCACATGTACAATTCCAATCATCCACACACATGGCATGAGAGTCTTACCTATATTAAACACGGTTACAACATATCCATACATATCTCAGCCGACCATAGCCCATTTTAGGTGGGGTTGAGATTTCAACCATTGGGTCCCATGGATGTTGCACTACCCCTTGTGTACACACAAGAATAATCATCCCATCCACAAACTGAAGCCGACAAAGAAACTTGATTCATCGAACGAATCCAACACATCCACCAACAGGTTCAAGATATTTTTCAGAATTCCAATGCCAAGTACAAGCAGCACCATGATCAACATCGAGAGCCACAAAAGTTTTAGGTGGGAGATAAATTTTGGTTGCACTTGTAGAAAGAACTCATTCCAGGACTCCATCAGAAGCTTCGTCCACTCCACAATGGACCTTACACCATCACCAAGGCTATGGGTAATAATTTTTTTGAGCTCAACATTCCCCCCTTCCTTGGATTGCACCCAATGTTTAATGTGGACCTCCTTCGGCCATACTTTCCACCCCTATTGGACACCTCAGAGATAGAGAAAAATTGACATCAACAAAGCTCATAATCTAGATTATTTTCAAAATGAAATGAAAGCAGAGATATTCAATGAAATATTCATGAAAGTTGACAGAAGCAGAGAAATACAACAATACTTTATTTATATTAATGAAAGAATTGTAAAGAGACTGTAAAAATATAGAGTGCAACTCGCTAGAATGATGGCATCTTTATCTCTCAGAATATATGTGACGGCTACACTCATTCACAAGAAGATGATTACAATTAAGCTCTAAAGGCCTTTTTATGATAAGAAGGAATCCAAAACCCTAGACATCCAAAAACCTAACCCTAGGAGATGAAATTCCAAAAGTCATGTGGGCCCCGTTTGGGTAAGTTAGTACACTAACTTCCCGGGGTCATAATTTTGCATACGATCTCCATTTTAGGCATGTGATAGCTCGTTGGAAAAGTATTTTCGAGAACTACCTATTACTCCATCAAAATCTACCTCTGTCTACATTTTGACTGTGGCGAGCCAAAAAAAGATTGTTTAGGACCCCAACATAGACCTAGAAGTAAAACAAGATGTGATGACATGAAAACATACAAAATAAGCCAGTTGGATTAGGTGGGAGTCCACTAGTATCCACCTGAAAGATGTGTAGGGCTTCAGAAAACCCTGAAAGTATAGAACCCACAATTACAAAGAAGTACAGAAGAACGTGTTGAACTAAAAGCTGACAAGAGGAGTCAGTTGGAACAGGAGGGTGGTCACCAATATTCACCTATATCAATCATCCCCCTTTAGGAAGAAATGGTCTCCATTACGTCGAGTGCCCAGGGTAGAGGGGAAAGCATTTTTTGAATCTGAAGCTTGGTGAGTTGTGTGCCTTGTTTGAGAAGTTGTTCTTCTTGACTTGTGGAAAACTCTCACAAACCTATTGTTGGAGGTGTTAGATCTTTTCCACCAATCTGTTGTCTCTAGATTTGATGGGGCATTGTGTAGAAACCAATGTAGGTGAAGAAACAATATCTTCTTTCTCTTCGACAATATGTTTTTTCTGGATAGAAGGTGTTGAAGCTGTAGTGGTATTTTGTGCATCCTTTGAATAGACTGTGAAGAGGATGAATTTTGTAGTATGAGATATTACCTTGTGGTGTTATTTTGGTGGAACAGTAGTCGAAACTACCTCTGGTATCCTGTATAGATGACCTCCCATTGTAATAATGACACTACGGGGTCTAGATTCATAGACAACATGACGTTTCCACATATACAATTGGACCAAAACAACATCTCGGACATCAAGAGGGGAAACATCACACACTACCTCATCCTTGAAGGGATGGATACCATAGGACAGGTGACACTGTTGGTTGATGTGAAGATCCTGTCCCTGGTGAAGCCACTCGATGTTGTATGGTTGCAGGTTTGGTGTTGTCGACAACCCCAAATCTTTGATGACCTTAGCTAATATGAGGTTCTTCTGGCTGTCGTTATCAACAATGAAAATCAATGGGGTCCCCTTCATCCACATCTATGAATGGAATAGGCGCTCCCCCTCTTCAAGATCTACTGGTTCCTCTAGCTGAATTATTGTGGTCACGAAACTAGAAGTGGGGTCTGTGTTAATGATATTTATGTTTTCAATATTTTCTGGATTAGATTTTGAATCCGGGTTCGAATCTGTGTCCTTGATCTCGACCACCAATGACTATTTTGAGCGACCTTCATCGATGTTGTACCAGGGGATTTATGGAAGTCACACCACTTCCCAATTTCATTCTTCGTCTTTACTTTACCCTTTTTTTCGTGTGTCTTGGAATGGTTGTCTAGAGGTTGTTGGTTAGGGCCATCTTTTCCATTCTTTGGTTTTTGCAGATTTGCAGACTTGAATTCCCATTTTTTCTGGTGCCTAAATTTCTACTCGATTTTGACAACATATTGATAGGAATCTCCCAATGATGAGATGTTTAGGAAATCCATTTCAGTTTGGATGTACCTATACATAGCCCCGTGATATTTCAGAACTAGATGTCACTCAGAGTCTTTAATACCTAGCTTGGTGCGCAAGGTACTCAAGGTATGGAAAGTATTTGTGAACTCCAGTATTGTTTGGCTCTTCTCTTCTCGTAGTGTGGTCCATCTCATGTATTGGTCTTCATAATTATCAACAAGATAATACTCTTCTTTGACCGCATCCACAAAAAAATCTCAAGTGGGCTTAGCCCCATATATTCCAGATTCCTCTGTGGAACTTTTCTCCCAGTAAGTTTCCCACAAATGTTTGACATTGGGGAGAGCCTTTAGGAGTGCGAAGGTGATATTTTCCCTATCGGAAAAATTTTGAACAAAGAAATAACCTTCTAATAGATTTAACCATTTTTCTAGGGAATATATATCTATCTGACCTTCAAATTTGGGAATATAAAAATTAACTTGTACCTTGAAGGGAGAGGTTCCTCCAAAATCGTCGTTGGATGAAGATCTGCATGTTTCTATTGGCAGGCATTGAAGGATGTGTGAAAAATTCTCCATCATTTCGTCCCTCTTTCATGTGAGATCTTGCTCAAGCAATAGGTTAATAGAATCTGTTGCTCCGTCGTTTTTATTTTCTACCGCCATCGAGGGTTTCTTGGGCATGCGAGAGTGATTTTCCTCGAGAGAGACAAACTTAAGACCCAAATGGCTATACTCAGACCTCGTCAGGGAAATGCGCCGAAAAATCATCAACAGAAACCTACTCTGATACCACTGATCCAGATTATTTTTCAGAATGAAATGAAATCATAGATATTCAATGAAATATTCATGAAAATTTCCAGAACTAGAGAAATATAACAATACTTGATTTCTATTAAAGAAATAATTGTAAAGAGACTGTAAAAATACAAAGTGCAAGACTCGCTAGAATGGTGGCATCCTTATCTCTGAGAAGAGATGTGACAGCTACGTTGATTCACAAGAAGATGACTATAATGAGGCTTTGAAGGCCTTTTTATGATAAGAAGGAATGCCAAAACCCTATACATCCAAAAGCCTAACCCTGGGAGATGAAACACCAAAAGTCATGTGAGCACCGTTTGGGTAAGTTAGTACATTAACTTCTCGAGGTCGTAAATTTTGCATACAATCTTTGTTTTATGCACATGAAAGCCTATTGGAAAAGGTCTTTTAGAGAACTACGCATTACACCATCAAACTTTGACTTTGTCTACAGTTGTATCGTGGAGAGCCAAAAAAACATTGTTTAGGGCCTCAAAACAGACCTAGAAGTACACCAAGATGTGATGACATGAAAACATACAAAATAATCCAGTTAGATTAGGTGGGAGGTGATCCGGATGGATTTCGGTGGCCTCCCACCTATTCCAACTGGATTATTTTGGCAGTTTTCCAGTTCAACAATTTTTTTCCTAGTTTTCAAGTCCTTGATTTTTGGGACCGTTTTGAGGCCCTAAACAATGTTTTTTGGGATCGCCACAATCAAATTAAGTAAGTCTTTCCATAGGAAACATATGTATTCTTTGGATAGAACTTTCCAACGAGATATCGTGCACCTAAAACAGAGATAGTATGAAAAAATTACGACCCTGGGAAGTTGATGTCCTAACTTACCCAAACGAGGCCCACATGACTTTTGGTGCTTCATCTCCTAGGGTTAGGTTTTTGGATGTCTAGGGTTTTTGACATTATTGTTTATTGTAAAAATTCCTTGAGAGCCTCATTGTAAAAATCTTCTTGCAAATGAGTGTAGTCATCACATCTCTTCTCAAAGATAAGCCACCACCATTCTAGCAAGCTTGTTTTCCACTTCATTTTACAGTTTCAAATTATTTCCTTATTGAATAGAAACCAATTTTACTCTATATTTGTTATTCTATGTTAATCATATTTTGATAATAATCTGTATTCATTTCATTCTGCTCATAAAATCCAACATAGTGGTATCATAGCGTTCTGCTCCTTATCATTCTTAATCCATGTCCCTAAAGAGGTCAGGGTACAAAGAATTGGGTCTCGAGCTTATTTCTCTTAAGGGAAAAAGCTCTCACATGCCCAAGTGACCTCTCATGGTGGGAGAAAAGAAAGACGACAGAACATAAGATCCCTTCAAAATGTTGCTGGAGGAATCCCTCATGCAATAGATGAACGAGATGATGGACAGTTTTGTGCAAATCCTTCGACGACAACCAAGAGGCAACACATCTTCCTCAAATGGAGGCACTGCCCCCTTCAAAGTACAAATAAAATTCGATGTTCCTATATTTTAAGGTCAGATAGAACTAGATGCTATAGACAAATGGTTGAATCTGTTAGAAGAGTATTTCTCTCTCCATAACTTCTCGAATAGAGAAAAGATTACTTTTGCGCTCGTCAAAGTCATTCCCCATGTAAAAGATTGGTGGGAAACTTTATGTGAGCAGAAGGAAACAGAGGAACCCTCATTTTTATAGTCGCAGTCAGCTAAGAGTCCTTCAGGTATTCTATTAAGGAACAATACTACCCTGTTGGAAGTTATGACGACTTGTATACAAAATGGACCACATTGTGGAAATAAAGAGACCAAGCAGTGCCCGAGTTCACAAATATCTTCCATACCTTGCGCACCAAGCTGGGTATCAAATATTCTGAGAGACATCTGGTGCTCAAGTATCATGACGGTTTGCATAGATACATCCAGGCCTAAATGGATTTTATGGACATCTCATCCTTGGGCGCAGCCTACTGATATGTCGTCAAAATCAAGAAGAAGCTCAAACAAAAGATGCGTAAATTTGGGCCTGGGAACCCCTCACTGCAAAAGCTAGGAAAGGGCGGCCCCAACCCGCAAAACAAAGGACATAGCAAAGACGGACCACCTCAAGAAAACCAGTCTAGGCCACAAGCAAAGAAGGACACCGGAAAGACAAAGAAAGATACTGGGAAGTAGTGTGACTTCCATAAGAGCCCCTGGCATAACACTGTTGATTTTCGCTCAAAGAAGTTATTGGTAGCTGATCCGAAAAGATATTTTATACGAAAATGGTTGAGTTATTATGCATGTGCTAATTAATCATTTAGGAAGATGAATTAAAGAGGAATACTTATAAAATAAACATAACATCCATATGCACATATATAGATCTTAAATAAAACAAGAAGAACAACAAACCATAGAACACCAAAGTGATAACGGAGTTTGGAAATATCTTCTATGTCTCAGTGCCAAAAACATTACAAACTAATCTGGTCTTTTTCTACCAGATCTCTGGAACCCAACAAAACAAATGGCACTGAAAACATATGACCAGAGCTCCCAGAAATGGCCTGCAAATGTGCGCTCCTCAATAGCTTTCGTGCATAAAAATGGCTTTGGCTTCACAAATATTCAGCATAAACCTTCTCTAAATCTCATCCTATGGCTTCAATAAGCTCTTTTTTATATAGATATGAAGTTGGTAACCATCTCCCAACTTTCCCCAAAGATTTGGCCTAAAAAAGGGCCCAATATCCCCCAAAAAAGACCAAAATTTTCAAAGTTGCTGAGAAAATCCAATTAAAATCACTATAATAAAGTATTTAAACCCACTTTTGAGAAATAATAGGGTGAAGCCCCTTATTTGTTGGTCCCTAGTCATATGATATCCCTCCATGTGGCCAGGCGCTATTCTGGGCACATTGGTCTCTTACCCATTCTGCTCCCAAACTCCGCTCTTGGTCGTATGTAAGGCCATGTGGCCACAGGCTTCACACTCCACATGTTGACTGGTAGTTTTAGCCCCCGATAGTTTATCCCATGGTCGACGGGCTAGCCCGAATGACCAAGGATAACCCCATAACCTCCGCACTAACTGATATAACCACACTCTGAGTCACATGTGACAGGTGTCGAAACCCGAGGATTGGAGCTAACAAATCCAGCGCCAAAAACTCAACGGACATTTGCGCTAACAAATGGATACAGGTCATATGGTGGCACTAAATTCAGAGGCTAGACCGAGGATTTTACTCCACCATATGTGCACCAAGAAACATACAAAGAAGGTCTGTGGTAAGGTTTTATAGGTGCGTCGAGGGCTGGGGCTAGGCCCCAGCCCATACCTTCATCCAAAACCACATGGATGAAAACTTAAATAGGAGTGGAACTATTATAGGTTAAGTTCCACCTAGTAGGCAGGCTAGTGGCCCGGCCTACGCAAATTTTCTATTCCTAAATAGGTCATGGGTTCAAACCCGGTGAACCCAACAAAATTTTTCCAAATATGTTATCCAATGCAGAGATTCCACGTGGCATCACGATATTCTCCCACACAAAGAACACTTGTCAGGCACCGATTGGACCATGTCTTACACCTTCCCAGTCATCACATATTCCCAGGTGTTATCCATTGTACCTACCACATGTCGGACCCTGCCACGGCATCAATACGGACATGCCACATGTCACCCTTTCAGTGGTGACACGTGTCACTCCCTGATTGGACCACATGTACCCTGTCCAGTTAGCCTCTATCCATGTCAGTTCCATGTACTATGCCATGTGAGAGCCATGTACCCTTCCACATCGAGTGTACGGACATACGGCCTATACAGTCAACTGCCACGCGGCACAGTACGGACTCTACAGTCATCCAATTTTTTTTTTGCTTGTTTGGCCAAATGAACAGATCATGATATCTGGATCATATGACATTCGTTTGAGCCCATTCAAGTTGTGTTGGGTTTGTATTGATGAGGCCTACGCACACATCTGTTTTTGAAGCCATTATGATAACTTTGATTTGTAGGCCTTTCTGAGCCCCATCAAGCTCCTGGATCTGATTTTGGATCACACCTCCCCACTAAAGACCTTTTGGTCCCCAAAAGGTTATTGACCAGTCATCAAGCTCAGGATAGGCCACTCATCTTGTTCTTTGTCTTTGAACTTTGTCCTATGCACCTGTCTCATCAAGATCAACTGTAACAAAATCATGATAATTGACAGCATATTGTTAGCCATTTGCACCATGTCACATCTTACTGAAGACACTATCATCCATGTAGACAACATTACTAATGATAGCATAAAAAATATGATTGCAAATGAGCTAATATGTTTGTAATATTTGCACGACATTAGCTTATCTTGAAGAAAACTGTGATTGATTTTCCATTCTATAATCATCTCATGTTTTTACTTAAGATCGATTACTTGATTTGAAACAATTATAGGTGTGTTTCTTGCATGAGCCACCTTTCTTAATTGTTCCATAGTTTGAAGAGATTTATTTGTCTTTACATGATGAGTATGAACCACATATTCTTGACCTGCTTTGGTTAAATGATATTGATTCTTTGTCTTGTAGAAGATTGCTTTACGATCATACAAGTATGGACTTCCTAAGACCGTTCCACATTCACTTAGTGGCACCACATCACATGTTACCTCGTCCACATACTTAGATGAAATTGCAAATTTTAATGTGAATTTCTTTGTTATGTGAAATTGATGATTGTTTCTTATCCATTTAAGTGTGTAAGGCTTATGATGTCGCTATGTTTTTAATCTCAACTGTTTAACCAATTCCTCTGAAATTAAGTTAGATTGAGATCCATTATCTATCAATGTGTCAACCTTAGTGTGCCTCATGATGACCCTTATGTGAAACAATTTATTTATACAATCAAATCCTTCACCAATTTTACCTGTCATACCAACCAATGAGACTTTAGATTTGTCACCTAAATTTGATCCCAAGTCTGTTGGTCATGTTGTTGTTGCAACTGTTTGCCTCCCTTTATTTTCCTTGAACCACTTTTGCCTCTTCTCGGGATGCAATTGCCAAAAACGGTCCTCATCATGCCCCTCTTTCTTGCAATGCTTACAAGAGGGATTCTCTTCCTTTCTTGCCACTGAATTTTCCTTCTTTCCATTCCACTTCCTCTTGTCCTCCTTCCTTGAAGACGATTCCCCTGATACACCAACACCTATTTTCCCTGCTTCAATGTATGTCGCTTGAACATAAACCTCATCAATATTAGTTGGTCCAAACATCAATACAGTATTTCAAATATGTGCAGGTAAACCTCGTATATACTTCATAAGAGTTTCTTTGGCATGTAAAGGAATATCTAACATCAATGCCATTTTACGAAATCCATCGGTGTATTCTTGCACTATTTGTCCTTTTCTTAGTTTTAAAGCTTACCATTCAATTAATTCTTTCTCTTTATAACCCGAAGAATAAAATTGTTTTCTAATTGCAGAAATAAAACTTTTCCATGATCGAAATACATTACCCACTTGTTGCGTGCCATTTTGAAACTTGCTTTGCCACCAAATGAGTGTTGTTCATGTAAGTCTCAATGATGCCAATTTGATTTGAGTGGCTTCATCCTTGATTTGTTGCACACTGCAATAAGCCTCCATCTTTCTGACCCAATTGTCAAGTGTCTCTGCATTAACTTCACCATCATACATGGGTAATTCGAATTTAACATCAAGTTTTAGTAAAGGCGTTTCATTCTTATGTTTATGGACATGTTTCTTTGCAGTGGATTTATAACTCTAACTTGAAGAAGAAGGAGGTGAAGATGGAGGTGAAGGAGGAATTTGAGGAGGATCCTCTACTTGTTCACTTTTTCCCTTTGAAGATTCACCCAGATTTTTTTTCTTTCATTCCAAGTAATCTTCATACAAAACCTTCATCATCTTTGACATGGCGAAGAAAGTTTTTCGAAACTCTTTCTCATCCTAAGAAAGACCCTCTTCCGATGCCATCTTCTGGCTTTAATAAGTTCTCTTTCTCAATCCATTCAATGGATTCTCTTCAACAAGCTCACCTTCAACACGATGTATCTTTTCCCTGGTTAACATGCAAATTCAATTCCAAACGTCAACCAACTCTGATACAACTTGATCTGAAAATATCTTTTATATGACAATGGTTGAGTTATTATGCGTGTGTTAATTAATCATCTAGGAAACTGAATGAAAGAGGAAGAATTATAGAAGAAACACAGCATCCATACGCACATATACAGATCTGAAATAAAGAAATAAGAACAAAAAACCATAGAACACCAAAGTGATAACGAAGTTCGGCAATCTCGCCTACGTCTTCAGGCCTTTGTCTCAGTGGGTGAGGCTTTCTTATTTCTGTTAAAATATTTATAAGTACATCACAATAGTGCCAAAAAGGTTACAAAATGATCTAGTCTTGTTCTACTAGATCTCTAGAACCCAAAAAATAGACGGCACTAAAAACGGATGACTAAAGCTCCCAGAAATGGCCCGGAAACGTGCACTCCTCAATAGCTTCCCTGCATAAAAATGGCTTTGGATTGGAAAATATTCAGCATAAACCTACTCTGAATCTCCTCCTATGGCTTCAAGAAGCCATGTTTTATATAGATCTAAATTTGGTAACCATCTCCCAACTTCCCCCCAAAATCTAGCCTAAAAAAGGGCCCAATATCCCCCAAAAAAGACCAAAATCTCCAAAACTATTGAGAAAATCCAATTAAAATCATTATAATAAAGTATTTAAACCCACTTTTGAGAAATAATAGTGCACATCCCCTTATTCGTTGGCCCCTGGGCATATGAGATCCCTCCATCTGGCTAGACGCTAATCTAGGCGCGCTGGCCCCTTACCCGTTATGCTCCCAAACTCCGTTCTTGGTCATATGTAAGGCCATGTGGCCACGGGCTTCACACTCCACACGTTGATTGGTAGTTGTAGCCCCTGATGGTTTATCCCCTATTTGGCGGGCTAGCCCAACCAACCGGGGCTAACCCCATAACCTCCACACTAACTAATATAACCACACTCTGGGTCACATGTGACAAGTGTCGAAACCCGAGGCTTGGAGCTAACAAATCCTGTGCCAAAAACTCAATGGACATCTACTCTAAGAAATGGATACAGGTCATATGGTGGATCTAAAGTC
>SNQJ01S0143487.1:11533-35986 GCA_010110895.2 Picea sitchensis
GCTTCACTTCTATGTCAAACTCAATCAACTTTGCAATCCATTTGGCTCTCTTTCCATCAATATCAGGCTAGGTCAAGACATCCTTCACAGAGGTTGAAGGAACATATTACCTTTGCATGGAGGATATAAATTCTGAAAGATTTTAATGACTTAATGAGAGAATAGGCTTTTTTTTCTATAGGATCATACCTTATTTCAACATCCCTGAGTGATTTGCTGAAGAAAGCCACCGGGTGATCAAGACTTTCATCATCTTTTTGTAACAAGACTGTTGCCACTATGTCATAGGAAGCAAAAGAGAAAATATAGAAGTTCTTTTTGTAATATGGACTGATTAGAGTAGGATATTCCATGATAGCCTGCTTGATATCCTAGAATTAACTTCTTGCATTGTCTGTCCATTTGATCTCAGATCCCTTTTTCGGCATAGAGGTTATACGTTTCACTAACTCAACAAAATTAGGAATAAACCTTCTGACAAAATTGATCTTACTAAGTAGGGATTGGATATCCTTCTTTGACCTTGGTATGGACAACTTCTGAATTGCTTCAACTCAAGCTGGATCAATTTTCACTCCCTCTGCTGAAACAATATGGCCTAGGAGCTTACCCTCCTTGAGAGAAAATTAAGACTTTTTTGGGTTCAGCGAAATCCTGAATTGTCTACATTTCAATAATAATCTTTTTAGATGCTTCAGATTCTCTTCATGGCTGTTGGAATAGACTATGATATCATCAATATAGATGAGGACAAACTTGTCCTTCTCTCCCACAAAGGCTATGTCCATGGCCCTCTGAAAGGTGGCCCCGGCATTCATTAGCCCGAATGGCATCTTGGTGTACATGAAGGTACCCCAAGGAGTAGTAAAGGAAATTTTCTCTTGGTCATAAGGGTGCACAGAAACCTAGTTATAGCCTGAGAATCCATCTAGGAAAGACATGACACTGGCTCCTAAAACTCTCTGCAGCAACTGCTCCATCTTGGGCAGGGGATAGTTGTCTTTCTTGGAGAATTTATTCAGGTTTCTAAAATCAATGCATAACCTGATCTCACCATTTTTCTTCCTCACTATCACTAGGTTTGCAACCCATTTAGAGTATCTCAGTGGAATTATGATTTTGGCATCAAGGAGTTTTTTTATTTCTTTTTCGATTACAAGCAATAAGAGAGGATTGATACGTCTCAATTTCTGTTTGAATGGGATGGCATATTTCTCCAAGGGAATCTTATGTTGAATGATATCAGTATTATAGGTTTTCATATCACTGTATTCCCAGACGAATACATCAGCAAATTCCTTCATAAGACTGCAATATTCTAACCTCTGATCAACAGTTAACTCAGTGGACAAATTTATGAATTTAGGATGACTCTGGCTTCCTATATTATGCTCATGGACATCAGGATCCTTCTCCTTCTTATCAGGTTTGTAAGGGACATCATTTTGGTCAAAAATCTTCTCAAGAGGCACCAAACCTCAAGGTATATGATTGTTGAGCAGCTGAACAATATCGTGTTGACCCATTTTTCTCTTCAACTTAGGATTTTTGGATTCCTCTACATTTTGATTTTCCTGGTCAATATGCATATCATAAAATTCATTTACGACCTAGAGAAATCTACTAAGATCATCATCATCCTCAAAGACTTTCCAATACTTGACATTGTCAGGTAGGGATGGCCTATATTTGAATTGGATTTCATAGTTCAGTCTAGGAGGCATGGGAGGAATGAACATACTGGTCGAGACAGCAAGGGAATCAGCTAGGTGGTTCATAGATCTGTGTATATAAGAAATATCAAAAATGGAAAAAGAGTCCCTGAGTTTCCATACCTCATCTCTATAAGCTTTCAATCTGACATGTTTTTTCTTGGAAAGTACTATTCACTTGTTGTATGATGAGATCTGCATCTCCAAACACCTTTAGACCTTTGATTCCCATCTCATTGGAAGCATTTAATCCCAACAACAAAGCCTCATACTCTGCTATATTGTTATTAGTCTTGAAATCAAGTTTATAAGACAAATGAATAGCCTCCTTTGAAGGAGAAATCAAAACTACACCTGCACCTACTGAGTCTTTTGTACTGGCACCATCAAAGAACATGCTCCCGATAGGAGTACTCTCTCCATCAGACTTCTAATAAGTAGGCTTTGTGAGTTGCAAAGGAGCTGGCTGAGAGTCATATATTTGCATAATGCATGCCCCAAAGTCTGTGTCCAATGCATAGATGGGATGGTTTACAGAACTCTTCTCATCACTAATGATGTAGGCAAGTTGATTCTCTCTGTAAAGTCTCTTTACCTCTCCTCCAAACACCGGTACTGTGGCATAAGAAAGATCCATCTGCAAAGTACCACCTAGTCGTTTTCTCCATGAACATGACAAGAGGAGGCCAAACTTGAGTGGGATATCAGCCACTGCAATATCCATTACCATGCTTCTCATTGGCAGCTGGGAAAGTTTTATGGCAAGGTATTTTATGAGGCCGAGGCATCTGACTTTCCTAGAGTCGAAAGAGAAGAGATCATGGTAATGTTTTGTGATGTCAAGCCCAATATCATCCATCGCTACTTTAGGCATAATATTGTGTGATACTCCCGAATCAAGCAAGAAATTGTCAAGGATCTTGTCATGGATATTCAGGGATATGTAGAAGGGTGGAAAAGAATCATCTCGGTTCTCAACCATAGGTCCTATAGTAACTATGGACTTATCATCTTGAAGGTTTACATAATCAATAGCTATGGGAGTCTTTGGTTGAAGGGACTTCAGGATAGCAGACTCGAATATATCATTCTTCATGAGTTCAGTCAATGTCATAGGTATTTTTACCTTCTGAATTTCTGATTCAAAATTAAATGAATAGAATATTTTGTTGGAAGGTCTTACCTCATTAGAGGGATCTTTGAGGGACACCCAATCCTTAGCTTGGGGCTGCAATGGCTTTTGTTGTTGTTTTGCAGGAGTGGACATCTGATTTGCAGGAGCAACAAGCTTCTTGGCAGCAACATCTTTCTTCTTTCTGGGGGCAACAAGCAATGACTTTGAAGTAGCAGTCTTGGATCTTAAATTATAACCTCGTTGATCATCTGTCTAATAAAAATATTCGTCAATGCTTTTCTCATTAATCTGCTCATTCATGAGGGCCTCCTCATAATCTGTTTGTGTCAAGAAAGAGGAATCAACATCATCCTCCAAGCAATTGATGTCATCTTCTTATTCAACTTCACCATGATATAGCTCCTGCTCTTCTTCCAGCAAAAAATTTTGGAAAGGGACCCTGATCCTTTGGTATTCAGCTACATTCTTGTCTCTCTGAAGGATCTGGACCTACTGGTTGTTCCTTCTGTAAGGGAATGCATTAGGATTCCTGGGAGCATAGGCATTAGGCTCTCTACCTCTTGCTGGTTGTTGACCCTGAATTTTCAGTTTTGACATCTCCGAGGTCAAGCTATCCAACATCTTGGTCATATTTTCCATTTTGGTATTTGAAGAAGAAGTAGGATCAACAGATGACTTCTTTCTCTCAAACTTACCTTTAAGTTTATGAGATGCCACAATGTTATATTCAACCTCAAGAGAATCATCTTGCATTAAGGCGAGTGTGGCTGACCTTCTTTCTCTAAGGATCAAGCAGAATTCTAGATCAAAGGCAGAAGAGTAAGTAATCTTTGTTGATGTGTCAGTCGGCTTGATCTCTGCATGGATCTTGCCAAACATCTTATTGAATCTTTTGGTGAATTCTGAGAGAGATTCTCCATTTTCTCTTTTTAGATCTCCAAATTCAGTAATATAATACAAAAGGTCTCTTCTTTATCCCCAATGTTTCAAAAACACTTCATCTAATTGCTCAATACCTTCCACTGAATTAGCTGGCAATTCCTTGAACCACTTTCTAGCTTGACCATCCAAGCTCTGCACAAATACTCTGTTCCAAACATCTTCCTCGGAAATGTTGATGTTCTTAGCATAGGCATAGAAATCCTCTATGTTCTCTTCAGTAGTATAATCTCTAGATCCAGTAAACTTGGGCATGTACTTCTGATAATCTCTTGTTGGCATGGCTGACAAGGGATTGGGAAAAACAAGAGGAGCATACCTATTTGCTAAGATTTGTTCCATTTTTGTCAAAGGAGCAGCCATGGCAATCTTAGGGGTTGATGCAAAGGAAGATGTTTCTTTAGATGATAACTGAGATGGGACATGTGGGACTATGGACAATGATGGTGGTTTTACTTCACTGAGGAATGAAGTGGAAGCACTGGTAGAATGACTACCCTAGAATGTGGTTTCTTCAAAATATGAACAAGGTGGGAAATAATAAACTCTGTAAAACTGGCCAAGCAGCAAGGCCAAGTTTTCCTCACCCTTAGAGAAAAGGTCTTGTAAAATATCTTCAAGAACGGGAAAACTGGTATGGGTATAGAAAAAACTTTTTTCAGGCTCAGTTTGTGAAGAATTCAAGGAAGAGGAAGATTCCTCTTCTTGGATAGATTATATAACTTATTTTCATAAGTCAGATATAGTGATATGCTCAGAAATAGGATCTATAACATTAGAAGAAATTGAAGGCTCATCACCCTTCAATCTTTCTGACTCAATTACAATTTTCTGAGAACTAGAAGTTTCGGCAGAAGTGGATTCGGCAAAGGTTTTCTATATACAAATGAAGAAGTGCTTCTTGAAATACCTGGTCTAGATGCTCTTGCAGATCTTGAAGTTTGTCTTTGTAGTGCTCTTTCACTTCTGATGATCTTCTCAAGGTCTGAAACTGGTGTTGTTGGTGGCCTTTCTTGATTTTCTCTGGTATAAGCCCTTCTCGGAGCCACTTCATTCCAATGGAGTCGCCATATAGATTATTACAACCAAAATAGTGTCCACACTTTGTATATCATCAAAGTTGGATCTATGTCGTTTCCCAAGGAAGCTGAGCTTCAATCTTCGATACCTGACAACGACGCCAATTTGTTATCACTCCAGGAAACTCTTCTAGGTTGTAGCTCGAAGATGCTTGGTAACTTAACTATTTTCTCAATGTTGAATATATAATTGGATCAAGATGGATAACTAACTCACTGAATCTTACACTTAATACAGTCTAGGTATATTCAACATTACAAGGCCTTCAAGAGATATTATCAGAGAGGTTGTGTATCAAATAGAACAGAATCTAATCACATAAACCAGATCACACATATATAAAACAATAGGTATGATGGGTCTAGAAACTAGTACAATAGCTTATGATCCTTTGCCAAATAATCAAATAGTGAGATGACAGTCACATATGGATTATATAAGCATAGACAGAGAATGACATTCACTCATAAACATAGACAGATAAGAAAGAAGGAATCTGATAACATCAATGAAAGAATCTTTCAAGTCTCATATATTAAAGAAAGTGTCTCAACACAAAATACAATAATCTAGTATCCAAAATCGAACCAATATTCCTCAAAAGTTGATGGCTTTATAGCCTTTACATGAAAAATCTAGATCCTAAAAAGTTGGATCAGATTTACTTGAAATAGTAAGTCAAAATCTAGTACAAGAAAATAGCAAGAGATGCTTAAAACTAGGTCAATCTCCTCATCCTTGATGATCTTCATATCCTTCAAAACTTTGACAAGTGTAGAAATCCTTCCAAGGTTGTTGAGTATCCATAGAAGATAAGATAAGTTGAATCTTCTATTTCTGGCAAAAACTGTTTCTGTACCCAGAAAACAGGTATCTAATTCCACATTGCCACCTTGCTAAACACCTCAAATATCAAAACAAAACCTTAAATCTGATGTGTTTAATTATTATCCATCTTTTGAAACCATCCTCAAGGCATCTGATTAAGAAAAACTTGGATCTGGGCAAAAATACAACCTCTCTAGCCTGTCTGTAACTTTTGATGGCTAGAAGAGTTAAAATCTGAGACTGTATGCCACTGAAATCTCTGTTTTCAGTGGCTAATGAACAATCAAATGTCCACCTAAGCCACCAAAAATCCTGTCTTAAAAACATTTCACAAAATTGTAAAAATGTGTTACCTCTGTGCTTTAATAACTTCAGGGTTTCTCCTCTAGAGTCTATGTAGTCTGCACAAGGTTCTCTACGGCCACTACTAGGTCCTCTAGGCCTGAGTGAACTATAGGATTTTGATTTTGAAGCATGAATTTAATCTTTGAACACCTAGCAACCTTATATGTCTTCTGGTTTTCTTGAATTAGTTTTTTTTTTTTCTTCAACATTTCTTTCTACTAAATTTTTATTCCTTCTCTTGATTTCTCTTTCAAGAATTTCAAGTTCATATACTTTCCTGAGAAGTTGATTTATCTTTTGTGATGAAGACTTATTTGGTTTTATGGTTGATGCTTCAGCAACTTGTTGGTCTTGATCTCCCTTAGGTACTTGTGAAAGCAAATATTCATGCTCTGTCACCGGCTCTCCTGTTGGAACTGCTTCTAGAAGACCTTTCTCTGCCACAGCTTCCTCATGCTCTGTTGCAACAGGTTGTTCTTCATCCTCAGAGTCTATGTAGGGGAGATTTATGATGTTTTTATCTCTTGGAGGATATTATGCTTTCCCTGTATCATGACTGAAATCCAATTACTTCTTAGCTTTCCCAAGCTTAGAAGATGGAGAGGGTTAATCAACTGCAACTGGAGAGATGGCTCTCCTCTTCCTCTTTCCACTTCTAGGAGTAGAAGACTTCTTTGAAGAAGGATTCTCCTTTTCTTCTGGCTGAAGTTTTGTCTCAAATTCATTCCAAAATAGGAAATGATCCCATTTCCTGTTCCTTCTCTTCAACAACTCACAAACCATGAGTGTGATTAGGCCATGATGAAAAAGCATGCCCTTAACTTTACTTGGTTTTTCTTGAACTTGGTAGGCCATTTTCGCCAATCTCCTATAGAGCTAATAAGGCAAGTTCAAAGGAGTTCTTCTAGTGAAGTGGTTCATCAATTTGAAATGATAGTTCTACCATTTATCCTCAATAAAAGACATGGGAATGTCTTTCTTCCAAATTAAACTTTTATGCTCTAGTTTGAGATAGGACCTAAACTCCACATCCTTGGTGACTGTAGTCTTAAACCAACTCTCTCCAGTTGTGGGCAGTTTCGTCACCTATGCTATGAGAGCTTCATCTACTATGAATTCATCCTAGCCAATGATAACTTTTCTCCCATCGAAAGTCAGAGAAAAAGCCTCTGCTACCTATTGGTGAGAGTTCTGCAACTTTTCACAAAACCTATAACACCCTGCGTCTTTGAATAAATGACATACTTTTGGATGTGACTCTAGGTAGAGAATGTGATTTAGCTCTTTCCTAATATCATTTGCTCCTCTCCTCATATGGTAAACTACTCCTGTACACCTACAAATGAAAACTTGGGCTTGGGGGAGACCACATAGCGCAGATGGGGGAAGGTTATGGCTCAACTACGACAGAGGCGAAATATGAGGAAAGTTTACAAGCTGGCCCTAACTTTGAGGGATTTGAAATAAAATGAGGATTTGAAATGGTAATGATTAGCAGATCAATATCGAAGTGTATAAAGGTACATATAGCCACGTGATTTTGCTAGCGCTGAATTTGGAATAATTTAATTAATCACGCAGATCTCAAATCCTAGATTTTAGGACAGGTGTAAGATAGAGAGGGTTTAGGGTTAAGTAAATCACCTCAATATTCATAATGAAACTAAAACACCTCTTACCAAGTAATCATCGACCACTTCCTGTATTTTCGACGACTAATGAGTAATCATAATCCTTCAAACTTGACGTTTCATGCATGATGAAGAGACGTGATAGCCTTTTCCAAGCTCCTCCACTTTCGATGGCTAGAGTAGCCCTGAATTTTGCATTTTAGCTTCTGAAAGCTAAAGATTTCGGTGGCTAATAAAAATTTGAACAGTCCGCCTAAGCCACCGAAACCTGAGATTTGACTTCTTTGAAATGAAAACGAAACCAAATGTTTTTCAAACTTTATTGCATGCATAAAGCTCTAAAAAATGAGCCTTAAAAAATTTAGAAATGTATTTTTTAAATGACATCCTATTACCTAAAATAAAACAACTTGACTAATTTATTTGAGGAGATAACAGGCCCCAACCCACACCTTCGTCTGAAACCACATGACTGCAAACTTAACTAGAAGTGGAACTATTATAGGTTAAGTTCCACCCAGTAGGCAGGATGGTAGCCCGTCCTACGCGAAAATTTTGCGCCCAAATAGGTCAGGAGTTCGAACTCGGTGAACCCAACAATTTTTTTCCAAATATGTTATCCAATGCAGCGGTGCCATGTGGAAACCCAGGACTAGGCCACGAGGCACCACCATATTCTCCCACACAAAGGACACTTGTCAGGCACTGATTGGACCATGTCTGCCACCTACCTAGTCAGCACATATTCCCAGGTGTCATCCACTGTACCTGCCACGTGTCAGACCCTACCATGTCATCAGTACGGATGTGCCACATGTCATCCTTTCAATGGTGACACATGTCACTCGCTGATTGGACCACCTGTACCCTAACCAGTCAGCCTATGTCCACGTCAGTGACACATACTCTACCACATCATCACCACATACTCTGCCACATTAATTGTACAGCCATACAGCCTGTACAGCCAGTTGCCACGTGGCATTGTACGAACTGTACAGTCATCCAATTTTTTTTTGCATGTTTGGACAAATGAACAAATCACGATATATAGAGCATATGACACTTGTTTGAGCCCATTGAAGTTGTGTTGGGTTCATATTGACGAGACCTATGCACACGTCCATTTTGAATCCATTCTGAGAACTTTTATTTTTAGGCCTTTCTGAGCCCCATCAAGCTCTTAGATCTAATTATGGATCAGTGGCTGAGGTGAAAGCCTCTGAATCATATACGATTTCTAAATCTATGTCAAAACAAGAAAGGGGGAGACAGATGATTGATGCAGAACCCAGTGCTATTGTTGATACCAACAAGCTCCATCCTGGTGAACCAGAGGGTCCAGAGGAAGATGAGCGCCTTTTTCATTCATATATGTGGGTGATGGGTACCCCGCTGCACTTCATCATTGATAGCGATAGACAGAAGAACCTCATCTCAGCAGAGGTTGTCAAACGACTCGCCCTGTCGACAACACTGCACTCGGATTCCTACACCATCGGATGGCTCCGCCAAGGAAGTCACATACTAAGCAAGTGCATCCTTGTGAGCAATGAGTATGAAATTGGGAGGAAGGAGGTTTCCTTGAAAATATTTAAATGTGTCACATATGATATTGACAGAGGGAAGAAAAGAAAAAATATACAATTGGTGACTTCACAGGTACGAATATGTGACTTCATCAAGGACTTTGTCAAAAAGACACAACAATATGTTCAACATGTCCATGTAGCTCGATGGCAAGACGATAATTTTAGAATATGTAGAGATACATTTCCAATTGGTACTGACATATCAATGGTTGATTTTGCTAAGAACTATACCCTTCAACTGCAAAATGAGATTCAAAGCCAATATTATAACTCAGAGTAGGTCAACATAATGGTCCATATCACATACAGGAATGGGTTGGACAGTAACGAAGAAAACAAAGTTATACTGAAGGAGTATCACTTATAGATAAGCGATGATCAGTGCCATGAATTAGCCTACGTACAAAATTTCTTTCAGTTGTTTTACAATCACCTTAATGAGAAGAACATACAGATGGATCAACATTGGATTTGGTCAAATGGTTGCACGAGCCAGTTAAAAAATGCTCATGTATTTCAATGGTTGTGTATGTTGCACAAAAAAATAAAGCTACCGCATATTTGGAACTATTTCAATTCTGGGAATGGGAAAGGGGAGCATCATGGAGCAGGAACGTGCATCAAAAGAGAGTTACGTAGGAAATAAATGAAGTTCACAACTACTTCCCTCATTCTATATTCAAAATCCATTGTTGAATGGTGTTCTTCAATAATGGGAGAGGGAACAAGAACCCATGAAGACCAATCACCCAGGAAAGGACATGTAAATAGATATTTTGGGGAGGTGGTCGACGTAGATTGATCAAAATGGTATGAATGCAAAACAATACAGGGCACTCGTGGATTCAATAGACTGGGTAATGTCTATGTCATGTTAAGAATCCAGGATCCCATCTATCTGACACTCGTGAATGCAAAACAACCGCGGGATTTATTCTCTACTTAATCGCAGACCTCTTGATTTCTTGGCTTGTAGACCTCTTTCTTGCTTACTTGGATTGTATACTTCTTGCTTGTCTTATAGAGCTCTTCCCTTCAATTTCTCAATGAATGAAAGAAGGCGGTTTGGTCCAAAATGGGCACAAATGCATACCCGTGATCCTTAGAAAAGGAATGACAGAGCGTGCACCACATTCCTAGGAACATGTGTGTATGTGTGAGTGAAGGTTGGGGTTTGTGAACCTCTACAATATGGGGGCAGCATTAATGTGTTCCTAGGAACTCACATGTGTTCCTGTGAGTGCACATTCCTACTCACCCCCTTGCCACTTTATCATCCGCAACCGTGCACTTACCCTAATGTGAGATATGAGATTAGCCTACAATTTTTTCTCTTTCAATTTATTAAAGATTCTAATATTCTTTTATCTATCTCCATTTACTAGAGATAAGTTTATCGACCTAGATGCACCAAGTTGATTACTTTATACTTTCAACATTTTGACGATCAATATTTAAGTTATTTAAGTTCACATGATAGACCTACAAGGTGTCATGGAACTAAATATTTCCATCACCTTATGCTCATCACATAGTTCATTAACCTCCTTCTCTCTTAACATTTTCATTTGATTGATGCTTCTTAGTGATTTTTTTTTTTTTTCTTCTTTTAAGTTTTTGGGGATATTCTTACACCTCTTCTTTTAAGTTTTTGGGGATATTCTTACACCTTCCACCTGTCACCATTAAATATCATATTCCTCACAATTTCATGAATCAATTGTATTCTCTAATAAAAATTAATATTTAAATTAAATTTTTAAAAATTAAAATTATAGGGGGGCTAATGGTTAAGAACATGTGTTTCCTCTTAAGAGGTCACAAGTTCAAATCCAGAGGGGGGTAGGGTATGTATACCTTCGTAGACTTTACCAGTGAAATCGTTGGGTGGAGGGGGGTCCCTTGTCCCACAAATAAGGGGGTCTCATACACCAATTTGGTGTGTTGGCTTGGCCGTGACCTTAAAAATAGATTATTATTATTATTATTATATAAATGAAAATTCAACTTTTAACAAATAAGAGATGAAAAATTAAACATTTAAAACATAACCATTGGTTTGTATCCAAAATTAAAAATTAAAACGTCGCCATTAATTGGTACCCATTCAATTTATATGAAATGTGTTTAATATATATGAAGTGTGATTGATCTACTTGGTATATTTACTAGAAGAAATTATGTGTATCACCTAAATTTGGAATAACATTTTAATTCCTTCCTTTAATTCAGTATTTATATTTATAATTTTAATTCACTGTATAAAAATAAATTAATATTAAATTATTTAATTTGAATTTTAAATTTGTTTTAATTCTTTATTTTAGTTTATTATTTTTAAAAATTATGATTTTTTTTTAATTTATTTAATAGTTATTGTTAATTGAAATGGATATTTAATGATAATTAGAATATAATGTTTATCTTTTTTAGGAAGACTTTGAAGCGTAAATTTTAAAAATTGGAGGGTCAATCTTCATTCCTTACATCCATAAGTTCTTCAATTTAGTTGTTAGGTGGGGCTTCCCTAAACCTTGAACTCAAAGCCTCATTGTACCTATGTTTTAAAGTGGGGATAAAATAAATCCCTCTAATTATAGGACCATTTTAATTACCCCCTTTTAACCAAGTTATATGGAATTATTTTGAAAAATAATATTAGGGTATGGCTACCTACCATAGAGGACTATAACATTAGGATTAGTAACCATAGGTTTATAAATATTTAGGGATAGTCGAAAGAAATTAATTGTAATATAGGATTTAAGAAAGGTTTTCCCTTGTCCCCTACCCTTTTATCCATATACATTGACAAGTTAGAGGGTTTTCAGAAAGAATCGGGTGCTGTCGGTCTGACTCTAGCTATTATAGTCATCGTCCTCCTTATTTACAATGATGATATTGTTCTTATGGTGTGGATTCCTTTTGGTTTTAACAACCAACTAAAAATTCGCAATGATTTATACTCTAGTACAGTTATGAATTTTAATGACAACAAAATGAAGGTTATGATAATTAAAAATAAAAATATCTTGGAGGAAGTGACTTCATACAAATATCTCAAAATCGATCTTCATCACAAGAAGAAGGGAAAGAGTTGTAAATTACTTTTACCTTATTCTTAACACTTGTAATTTCACCTCCAAGTTGTTGGCATCCAAAGTTTTGGGTTAATCTCGTGCGTGCACACAAATGGAGTTGTGCACAACCATTATGGTTTTGTGCACACCCAAGTTAATGTGCAAGGATTGAAAAGAAGAGTGCACTAGACCAATTTTTTATATTTCTTGCAAAGTCCAAGGTCTACCAAATGCGCTCCGATATGAGTTTGAGAAGAACACCATAAATCAAGAATATGGTCGTCGGAATCAAGAAAGGAATCGTCAGGGAATCTCCACGAATGATTACTACCAACAACACAAGGGAACTTGGAGTAGAGTTGTCAAGGAAATTAAGATTTCCATGGTTCCAAAAAGGATATGTGGAATGTAGGAAGGTGGTCGAAGCATGTGAGGTGGTTAATCAATAGAGCAAGTGGAGCACAATCGACAGAGACAAAGCTCCTAGAGCAGAGAAAAATATAAAAGGGAGCAATGACAACATAAATAGAGTTACTCATTCCATGCATTCACTAAGTTGTTGTTTTTGTCCATTGTTACAGATCTCACTCAAAGACTCTATAGTGTTGTCATTTTGTAATGCTTCTGATTGTAAGTCTGATTATTTCATATGTCTAAAGTCTGAAAGGGTGCACAGGAAGCAGTGTGTTGTAATTCTAGGAAATTCCTAAGGGAATATGAAACTCTATTGCTGTCAAAGTATGTTTTCTTAATGTATGTCTATGTTTAATGGAATGGAAAGAATAATAAAATTGCGTCAATTATGATCTATCATGTGTCACTCATCTTTTATTTGGATATGTGTGATTTTTTTTTACATAATGATGATATTAATTTTTCAGCTGTGGAATGTATGAATGATAACCCAGATGGATCTGTGTGTGTCTAGTTCTTCATCCCCAACACAAGATTAGACAATCTCTATGATCCTCATTGCTTCTCAAGAGAGAACTTCTTCAGCCTTGGCTGAAGATTAATATGTCAATGTTTTGTGGTTTTTATTGGTCAAATCTAGATGAACCCTAAGTATAAACTCCCTAGCATTAAGGAGGACGTGCACAAGTGTGAAATGGACCAAAAAATGGTTTTGTTGTTGGGACCTAAAAGTATTTTATTGAACAATGAAGGCGATAAATGAGGTGGTGTCCATCTCAGGAGGAAATTCAAGATTGGTTAAATGCAAAGGAACATGAGTTTTCTTTATGGGGGATTCAAGGTCTGAGATTCAATGTGAAGAAATGGAAGGAAAAGTATCTCTACATTGATATGCATGAGACATTATTTGTTGAATTCCCCTATTTTTATTATGAATATATGAAAAGGAAAACTACCACCAATTCTACTGTGTGGCCTCTAGAACCAATGGTTTGGGATCAAGCCACCCTTGATAGCCTTAGGACATTGGGCAATAAGTGGAATTGAGCCATTGATTTCTAGTTCACTCGAGTAAAGGAAGGATATATTATTGAATTTTTTGTGGAGTAAACTGATTCTTTCAATGAGGATGAAATAAAGTTCATGGAAGGTCCAAGAAAATGTATGTTGGAAGAAATCCCACTCTAGATAAAGATGTTGTTCGTGGAGAAGGGGTTGATACAGATGGAGCCAGATAGGATGGTTGAGTAAACTGCCCTAGAACTTGGGGATCTAAAAAGATGGGGGAAAATGAGGAAGGAGATGGATCCATTGAGGAAGATCCATAAGTTATTGAAATCAGGTAAGGAATGGAATTGAACCAGATAAGTAGAAGAGAGAGAGAGCCAAGAGATAGGCAAGAAGAGTTGAGTTGAGAAGGAAAGTGGATCAGAGAATAGGTAGGAATGTAGCAAGGGGTGTGGGATGAAGGGTCAGGCCTAGGATGAAGAGAAAATAGATTGCACTCAAAGGAAGTGTAGAAGAGTGTGTTGTGCCAAAGAGGAGAACAGGTGAAGATGGCCCTGCAAAGAGATGTGACATTGAGAATAGGGTTTTCAATGGGGATACCAATAGTAGTAGGAGGAGGAGGAGGAAGAGGAGTAGTAGTGGTCCCAGGGGCCTAGGAGATGAATTTTGATCCCCTTGGCTATTGCAGAGTGCCACAATATCGGAGGAATATGAGGCACATGATAAAGGCGTATAAGAAAGGAAGGAAGATAGAAGATCGACTAGTGGTGGGGGAGACTAATTGGTGACTGTATATGGTATTGTGTGGTTACAGGTAGGAAATTATCTGGGTAACTTTAAAATAAACATTAGAAGAATATGGACTTATCCCACCTTTGAACCACCCCCCTTGCGCGCTTGTAATCAAGAAGAAAGAACAACAAATAGTGAAGAAATTGCAATAAGAGAAAGGTGAGAAGAAAGAGTAGAAGGAGATATAGGAGAAGTGATGAGTGAAGAAGAAGGTGAATTCAGTGCTACTTCACCCAGGAGAAGTGTATGGATATTCAGAATCCTAAAGCCCAATATTCAGATAGGAGGATTTGGTTTGAAGTTAAAGATGGTGAATTTGTGAAGAGGATCACGGATGAAGCAAAAAAGGTTGTGTAGTTGGAAACCATGTTCAAGGAAAAATCCTTGGCATGGTACATGAAGTACAAGGCCACTATGTCGACGGGAAAAGTGAGGTCCCTAATGGATATTAAGAAAGATATTCTTAGGGAATTCCATAAACCTAAGTCATATTCTCAATGTATTATTGAGATCAAGGAGATAAAACATAAACAAGGAGAAATCATGTGGGAATATGACCATCGGTTCAAAATTTTATTGGATAGGTTGATGTTCCAAATACAAGACATACAACATAGAGAGTGGTTTATTGTAGGGTTACCCATATACAATTCCCTCTCACCCAAAAAAAGGTGACAACTCAAGAAAAAGTCGTGGAAATTTCCATGAATTTGGATGTTGCACTAGGAGGGGTAGAGATGTCAAGAGGATTGGTGATCCGGATTATTTTTGGCACGAAATGAAAGCAGAGATATAATAAAGAAATGTACAAAGATATCTTGGATATCCAATAATATAACATAAATGTATTAGAGATGCAACCATAAACATAGAGATACAATAATACACAATTTTCTATTAATGAGCGAAAATGTACAAAGACTATAAAAATACAGAGTGAAAGACTCGCTAGAATGGTGGCATCTTATCTCTGAGAAGAGATGTGTCCGCTACTTGCATTCAAATAAATATGATTTTATAATGAGTCTCCAAATGCCTTTTTATCATAAAGAAAATCCAAAAACCTAACCCCGAAAGATGAAAAGCCAATAGTTTTGTGGACCCTGTTTTGGGTAGTTTGGTGTATCAACTTCCTGGGGGTGTAACTTTGGCATACGATCTCTGTTTGGGGTGAATGATAGATCATTGGAAAGGTATCGTCCAGGAGATTAGTTTTTGGGTCTCAATGAGAGCCTTTGACTATCATTGGGAATCTTGATCTTGAAAAACCTTCATTTAGGCCCTCAAAATGGCCCCAGAAGTTAAAAATTGCTAAAAATAGTAAATTGTCAAAATTGCCAGAAAATTGTTTTGAGCCAGTTGGAAAAGGTGGGTGGCCACCAATAACCACCTGGATCAATTGGTGCAGGTGCAGTAGCAACTAGAAAACCTAAAATGCAGTTGCAAGATATGGAAAATATAAAATTTGTGCATGAGCATGTATGGTGTATCATATGTCGATCTGTGGGGCATCGTAGGGATGAGTGCCCTATACTTCCAAATTATGTGGAGACATGAGCATTGATTCCATTTCCAAATGGGCCTCATTCATAGTGGTGTGATATCTGTAGATAGTGGGGACATGTACCACTCCACTACTCAACTTTAGAGAAGTATCAAAATACACACCATTCTCCATTCAGTGAGTTATGTAAATTGATGGGACATGATGTCAATAATTTTCGATCACTCTAGATGATTCAAGAAAAATCCCATGATGCATTCTAGGTACAATAAGAATAGAAGGGTGGTGATTGTGGTGGTTCTGAGAAATACAGATACCAAGGAGGTCCCAGATGAATATATGAACATGGTCTGGACAAGGATATGGAGGAGGGGCAGGAAGACCTTGCCCCTTGTTTCAATTGCAGAGAGATTGGTAATGTATCAATGTTTTGCACCAAACTACATGTGCTTTGTGCATATTATTACAGTCTCGAGCATGTCACAAAGGACTATCCCAACTTATTAAAGAAGTGTGAAGAAAAGAATATGCATTTCAACATGGTGCATGCGGAGCCATGAAATAATAAGAAGAAGGATCAGGAAGTTAATATCTAGGTGATAACCCGAGGTGGAGAAAATAAAGGAATGGACATCGAGCAGGTAAGATATTGGGTCAAAATTCAAAGGGGAAGATCATAAAGGTATCACAACCCCCTCCCAATTTTGATGTTTCCTAGAAAAAGAAGTTTTGCGCGATGCATAGAGATCCATGGAAGATGAAAGAGGGAGTGAAGATTTTTAGTGAGCGACACAAATATCACTTGATTAGGCTCATATCTATGAAGAAGTATAACAAGCAACAAAATTTCACCTGAGGAGGCATGGATCCATGAAGAATTTCAACAGGCAACAAAGTGGTTGCTAGAAGAGGCTCACTCCTGGGAGGAGCTGCAACACACGACACAACGAGCATTGGAGGAAGCTCGTATGCATGAAGAGTTGCAGCACACAATGCAAAGGTTGATTGAAGAAGCACACAAAAAATATGATATGCAACACATCGAGAAAATATTTATTGAGAACCATCATCTTGAGGATTTGAAGCACGTAGCACACGAAGAAGCATTATGTGACCTGGGTCGCAAGACAAACAGTGAAGATCAAGTAAGTAATTTCTTATGTTGTTTTTTGGCGTTTCTTAATGATCATGATGTTGTGAGGAATTTAACATAGATGTTATCCACTTATATGGGGAAACAATTGACATATGGAACCATATCATATCCCCTACAAGAAAGGGAGGTGTTTCAGGTCAGCGAGAAAAAATGCACTGGCAGAGAATTCAAAATGACAACCGAGATTGGTGGATTTGCCATGGATGGATTTCTGTTGGATCTAGGTTCTAATGTGAATATTATACCAAATAAGTCTTGGGAGTTGATGGGAAAATTGATTCTAGTATGGGCACCCATCCAGCCATGGTTGGAAAATCAGTACAAGATCTACCCTATAGGTCGAATGGAGTAAGTTGAGGTGAATATAGAAGGGTTGAAAACAAAGGTTGACTTTAAGGTCATAGAAATTATAGATGAATAGGACCCATACCCTGCATTACTGGGAATTTATTGGGGCTTTGACAATAATGCAGTGCTCAATATAAAGAAGAGCGAGATTTCATTTTAGACAAACACCCTACACATGATTGGACCTCTAGATCCAGATGAAGAAGAGAGGTACAATGAGCCGGTGGATGAGGATGCATGGAGATTTGTAATTGAAAACATTTATAATATCACTAGCCGTAGGGAAGACTACATCAATCCCACCAAAGATGAAGACTTAAGTTAGTGGAGCATAAATTCTTATGGCATTGACTCCAAATATGCTATGGAAAGATGGCAGAATAAGTTGTATGAGGTCTCTACTCATAGATGTGTGAAGATAACTAGAGAAGTGTGTTGGATTGGATCAGAGTTTTGTGATTCCCCATTATTTTATGGGACAATACCAGTAGACGAATTCCTAGTACAGATAGAGAAGGATATCCTAGAAGAAAGGAAGATTCAGTCCATGGATGTCCTGGTTCGGGGGACACCTGCGTGGTTGTGGGAGACACATCGCGTGAATATTCAGGACTAAGTGTAAGTGGTCGAGCCGATAAAATTTAGGTTCCAATTAATATTGTATTTCTAACTGGCCAATCGGTATAAGGTAATTGAGGATCCTCGGGAATTGATTGATTTTTACAAACAATGTTGGGCCTCTAAGAATATTTTTCGAACCTAACGGGTTCATCAGTTCATCCATATTATGGATATGGTTATGAGGAGCTGGTATATCTAGGAGGAAATAAGAAGGAAAATGGTGTACTGGACCCATGTAAGTTTACAATTGTTCTTAACATTCCACTTCACAGTAGAAGATCCATCTCAAAGAGAATCCCTCCTCCAGATTAAGGACTTCATATTTAATCAGAATCCAAAGGAAGCCACACCTAGGGTAGTATGCTCATATCATTGTCTAGTAGAAAAAATGAAAGAGGTGGTCCATTGTTGGAAGGTCGATGTCAACAACATTGATGATGAGGACCCACGGGAAATACAGATTAATGAATTCGAAGGAGAGCACGCATTAAAAGTTAAGGCGACAAAGATGCATGCACCAGACTATAATGGTGTGATTAAAACCAAGAAACATAATATTGACACTGAGTAAGCACCCAAAATGGCCATTATTGGAGACTACTGGGATAAGGAGATGGTCACGCAAGCTATCAACCTACTCAAAGAATATGAGGAGTTGTTTCCTGGGATATTTTCGTACACAAATGGAAATGAAGGATCTCTAGGGGCTATGAAAACAAATATGTACCAGTTAAATATTTTAAAACATAAAAAAAAAACGCGATTCATTTTTTAAAATGTAATTACTAGATTTGGTTTTCCATGGGTGCTAATGCGCAACTAGGGCTCACATTTTTTAAAAAGACCATTCAGAAACTCACTCAGGAGTTCATGAGACATCACCAGAAAATCACTCCCTATAATCCTCAAGCCAATGGTACGATTGAAGGTTTAAAAAACAAAATAGAGCATACTTTAACCAAGTTTTGTAATGTGCAGTGAGACAATTTGGATCAACATGTCCCTGCATACTTATGGTCTTATCAAAAAAAATTAAAAAGGATGACGAAGCACACACCATTCAGATTGGTCTATGGGAAAGAAGCAGTCATGACACTAGAATTTGTTGTTCATGTTAGTACTATTTTTTTTCATGTCAAAGATATGAAGGATTTTTGAGGTTTCCAGGATGAGACTAGATGAATTAGAGATAGAGGACAAGCTTATAGATCCTATGGATAGTCAAAGAGCCAAATTATTTCAATACCTACTAAAAAAGTGGCAGAAAATCCATGCCCTTGTGGGCATAACGCAATATTTAAGAACTTGGGTGCTTATCGGGGGTCCAAAAGGGGTTATCGAGCTCGAAAGGGGCCTAAGTCTATTATCCAGGGAGCTTATCATGGGACCGAGGTTTTGGAACCAAGCACCAATGAACTCAATGGACCCCACTGATAAAATGACTTTCAAGTGGGACCGAATCAACGGTCTATATCTCATCATGCTTTCGACTCTTAATCAACAATTATAGTTATCATAGAGTCTTCCCCGTTGGATTCTCCCTCATCAAAGACCTCTTGGGACCTTACTCTTGATTTATTTTATGGGTACACCTCTGATTGATGGTACAAATCTATTTCCATATCTCGAAGCTTAGTAGGTGTCGGGCTAATATGAAGATGCCACACGGACATGTGGAACCCACCATATTGATAAGGAAACATATAAAAAATGTGTGACATGTGGCCTGATTTCCTGTCACATCAGTTCCAATGAGGACCAATAAAAAATCGCCACATGTCTAAGATGATCTCTTTGTGATAATATTTTATCCTTAACCAAATTTTTCTTTCGATTGCAGTCAGATCAACAACTTTCAGTTATTTCCGATTCCATATTAATGGTCAGGATGTAATATTAGAGTCTCCTTCATCATATTATCCCTTGTCGGAGTCCCCTCATTGGAGTCCTATTGGGACCTAACACTTGATCACTCTGATGGGTGCACCTTTGATCGATGGTCTAGATCTATTTCTAAAATATCAAAGCATAGCAAGCGTCAGGACTATCTAAAGTCGTCACATGGACACATGGAACCCTTCAGATACACATTTCAACATCTCAAAACCAGGTGACACGTGGCATTCTTTCCTGTGACATCAGTGATAGCATGGACCAGCTAAAAGTCACCACATGTCCATAGGACCCAGCTGATGTCAGCAGTGACATTGTGATAACTTTAATGATTTTTTATTTGGTTGTGGAAGATCAATGACTCACGTTAGATCAGGTTCTAGAATGATGGTATAGATTTGATCTCGACACTTAAGTTCTACCGAGCCATCAGAATCACTAGGAAATTGTTAGTTTTTTTGTGTGCAAGAAGAGTTTAAGGTCGACCCGGTAGAGTTGGGCCCCATGCCTAGAAATAAGCATTGCACATAGAGTTATGTAACCCACCTATTCACTTTCAAACTATGTGGGGATGTATGCACAGTATAAATCCTTTCCAAGTCAATCTCACAGTGAATGTGGGACTATCCTTAGTAGCACCCGATCAATGGTTGTGATTTCTCACCAAGTTTGATGCTATGGTCGTTGAGTCTCACAATCTCTATAGTTGTGATTTTGAATATGTTGCATCAGAATAAATGATTGAAGGAACTTTTAAGGAGTAATGCATGATGGATATGTTGGATGGCAGTGTTGAGCTTCCCCACAATCTCATCATACCAAAAATCCAGTAGGTAAAAGTATTTCTTACAGTTTCACAAAGGGGAAAACCCCTCAAGGATCATGAAGCAGTAAACAATTTCAAGAAGCAGTAAGTGGTATCAAGAAGAATTTTAAGGCATGAGAAAGAAGGATAAAAGATAATGAAGGAGCTCATTGTTAGGGTTGACACTTGGGGAATTTAAGAGTTTCTTATAACCATAGATGTTTGATGAGAAAACTTGAAAATAGACAGATGATAAATGTAGCAAGAAACCATAAATTCTTCCTTTGCATTATGTTTCAGTCTATAATTCTTTTCCTTATAGTGTTTGTGTTCTTGTAAAGCATCCCATCCCATTTTGCTTTTCTTGTATCAGATCCGATTTATAAAGATCATAAAACAAACTATTCTCCTTATTCAGTGTTAATGTATGATGTTTAGTTATGACATAGAAGTGATTTCCTCTTAATGTATGACCATTTCTTGTCATTTCTTTGTCAATTTAAATGATATGCATAAGGTATCTCCATTCATTTGAGTGTATGAAGGTGTTAACTGTTTGAATCATGCTTTATTTATTTGTGTGCACTTGTTAGAGATACTAAATTCTTAATTTCTCAGCATGTTGTTCTTTTTCCATAAGATACATGATTCATTCCCAACAGTGCCCTATATGTTTATCTTGTTTTTCTTCTAATTCACCATTTCATTCTCCTTTAAATATTCATTATCTGAAACACTCGTAGACACATGACTCTGAGAGTTGAGAGAAATTGTCATATAAGATGAGATTGTATGAGGTACTATAGTTTTGATAAAGAGAGAAGGAAAACTTCCCAAATATTGCACAATTAGCTTACTACAAATATAGCTTCAAGACTCTCCTCGAGTCTTAGTTCCTGAGCTGCCTCGGCATCATTCCAATTGACAACTTGGAACATCTCAAGGGATAACAATTACTAGCCTCTAGATTTCCCTAGAAACCCATATGATAGATGAACAATCCCTTCAAATCAGACTATATGAACTCATGGAGCTAGAAGAGGATCATATGATGGTAGGATTCTTCCAGGTGGTTGAAAAGGAGAGACAAAAGGCATGGAATGATCGTAACATCCGCTAAAAAATCCTCCATCCTGGATATTTAGTCTTGTGGTATGAAAAAAAATATTTATAGCACTCTAGCAAGCTACGTATGAGTTGGTTGGGTCATTTCCCATTAGTCTACATCAATGAAGAAGGTGTTTCCAAGATGGATACATTACAAGGAAAACCCCTCAAGGGAATTATTAATGGAATTAGGTTGAATGTGTACTATGACCCATAGGGCTCAATCGTCACTTAGCCCCTTCTCTCACTCAAAATTTTGTTAGAGTGGGAGTATCATAGTATGTACATCCTTCTATATATTTGGCATAATTTTCCATTTTGATGGCACAACCTACACTCTAGTTACATAGGTGGATTAGTTGGATAGAAAGGTTTCATATTTCCCAATTCAGGTTGAATTTATAACTCTCGTACAAAGTTTTGGTTCAGGAAAAGGGTTCACACGAGAGTAGGCGAACTACCTATCACTACAATGCACTAAAGGGTCAAGCAATAAGATTCTAACATATCATCCATAGCATTGGAACGTAATAAGATATGACGCCACATTCCAAAAGGTGCATCACCAATATGGAATATTTGAACCGTTATCTCTCCATCCATGAATCTCCACTGGAATTCTATAATTCTTCCATTGGTTGGTTCCTTGATTTTTTTTTTCGGTCCACCCCACCGCCTATTTCCATGCTATAAATACCCACTTCCACTCATGCAACTGTTGGAGTAATTATCCATGTCCCATTGCTCGTCAACCCTATTTGTTGTCCATACCCCTAATTTTTTCCATGTCCATTATTCCTATTCCATTTTCTACTACTTCCCCTCCCCCCTCAGTTCAGGTCCCCTGCCATGGATTAGATTCATAGACATTCTAGGACGTTCAATTCCCATTTCAGATAGATAGTTCAAGTACCAACAGTCCAGTTTTCATGAAGGTTACCATTTTTTCATCGGCTACTAAGCAAAGGGCCCACCATTTTATTTTTCAACAATGTACTACCACAATTATCACAGTTCCTTGAACTATGTTTCGAAGATGTAGAATTACACCAATGCTCTAATCTCGAAGTTGGTTTTCCTGTCATCATGGATAGTTTCCTTTGTTGAAGGAAGAGGTTCCAGTCTCTCGAATTATGATGATCATGCTCTCTATTGAGTGAGCTTAATCTAATATATAAATGTGGTGTTTGGATGGTGAAATTTAAAAAGATTCCTCATTCATCACCACAGACACCAACAAAGGGAAAGAGGCAAGCATATGGCCAATAGACGCCCGCAACCATCGCTTACCTTGGGTTCTTCTCAACTCATTCTAGGACTTGTGTCAAGGTGCAACTACAACATGGCCAAATGATTTTCTCTTACTCAAATATGGTTGCAACCACAACCCAGTTTGATGCTTTGGTCTAGCACTGGTGATGATTTTTTCTTACTCAAGATAGTCGCAACAGTATTTCCATGAGGCAATTGGCTCGAGTATGAGCCAAGTAATAGTGGTGGGGGCCTATTGGAACCAAATGTTTGGGTTGATCTTGCATAAACACACAAATGGATTTGTGTGCTCCCATTCAATTTTTTCACAGGACCAAGTTAATGAGTGAGGATTGACAAGAAGCATGTGTCGGACCAAATTTTGATATTGCATGCTAAGTCCAAGGTCTAATAAATGTGCATCGTTCTGAATTTTTAGAAGTGCACTAGAAAGCAAGAAGACGACCACTAGAATAAAGAAAGGAATAATTGGGAAATATCCATAAATTATTACTTCCAGTAGCACAAGGGAACATGAAGTAGATATAGCGAGGAAATTAATATTTCCCTGATTCCAGAAATGATATGTGGAATGCAGGCAGGTGGTCGAAGCATGTGTGGAAGTTAATAAGTAGAGAAGGTGGAGAATAATCGATAGAGACAAAGCTCATGGAGCAAAGAAATATATAAAAGGGAGAAAAGAAAATAGAAATAGAGTTACTCATTCAATGCATTCACTAATTTGTTGTTGTTTTCCATTGTCACAGAGCTCTCTCTGAGACTCTGTAGTGTTGTAATGTTGCAGTGCTTCTGATTGCAAGTCTGATTCTTTCATATGTCTAAAGTATGAAAGGGTACATAGGGAGTAGAGTATTTTAATTAAGGGAAATTCCTAAGGGAACATGAAACTCTATTATTGTCAAAGTATGTTTTCTTAATGTATGTATGTGTTTAATGGAGTGGAAAGAATAATAAAGTTGCAACGATTATGGTCTATCATGTGTCACTCATTGTTATTTGGATATGTGTGTGTATTATTTTTACATAATGATGATAGTAAGTTGTCATTTGTGGAATGTATGAATGATAACCCCAATGGATTTGTGTGTGTCTGGTCCTTCATCCCCAACACAATACCAGACAATCTATGTGATCCTCATTATGTCTCATGTGATACCTTCTTTGGCCTTGGTTGAAGATTGATATGTCGAT
>SNQJ01S0143488.1:9957-24448 GCA_010110895.2 Picea sitchensis
TGAAGGTCAGATAGACACAGATGTTGTAGACAAGTGGTTGAATCTACTAGAAGGGTATTTTTCTGTCCATAACTTTTCGAATAGAGAAAATATTACTTTTGCATTCCTCAAAGTCGTTCCCCATGTCAAATATTGGTGGGAAACTTTCTGTGAGCAAAAGGAAACAGAGGAACCCCCATTATTTATAGTCACAACCACTTGGGAATCCTTCAGGGATGATATTAAGGAACAATACTACCCTGTCAGAAGTTATGATGACTTGTATACCAAATGGACCACACTGCGGCAAGAAAGAGACCAAGTAGTGCTAGATTTCACAAATATCTTCCATACCTTTCATACCAAAATGGGTATCAAGGATTCGAAGTGAAATATGGTTCTCAAGTATCACCGTGCTCTGCATAGATACATCTAGACTTAAATGGAATTCTTGGACATCTCATCGTTGGGCGCGACCTACCGATATGTCGTCAAAATTGAGCAGAAGATCAAACAAAAGAAGCGACAATTTGCGCTAGGGAACCCCTCACAACAAAAGCCAGGAAAGTGCGGCCCCAACCCAAAGAACAAAGGAAAGGGAAAATATGGACAGTATCAGGACAACCATTCCAAGCCGCAAGCAAATAAGGATATCGGAAAGACAAAGAAAGATATCAGGAAGTGGTGCAACTTCCATAAGAGCCCTTGGTATAACACTGTTGACTGTCGCTCAAAGAAGACGTTGGTGGCCGAAGTGAAAGCCTATGAATCAAATGCAGGTTCTGAATATAAGTCGGAACTAGAAAGGAGAAGACGGATCATTGACGTGGAACCCAGTGCCACCGTTTCTACCACCAAGCTCCAACATGGTGAACCAGATGAGCCAGAAGAAGGAGAGTGCCTCTTCCTTTCACAGATGTGGGTAGAACGAACCCCGCTTAAATTCATCATTGATAGTGGTAGCCAGAAGAACCTCATCTCAATAGAGGTCGTCAAGCGGTTGGCCCTATTGACAATGCCACACCCACAACCCTACACCATTGGATGGCTCTATCAAGGAATTGATCTCCACGTCAAGAAACAGTGTCGACTGTTGCACGACATCAAGCCCTTCAAAGATGAGGTATTGTGTGATGTTTCTCCTCTCGAAGTTTGTGATGTTCTTTTGGGCCAACCTTATTTATGGAAACATCATGATGTATATGAGTCTAGGCCTTGTAGTGTTATTATTAATTTGAACAGGAAATTGTACAAGATACCTGAGGCTATCCCACCTAGTTCTATTTCCTTGATCTCTGCTAAGCAATGTAGGAAGGTCATCTCTCAGACGGGGAAGTTTGTCTTCTTCGTGATTCGCTCTCAAAATGAGAGAAAAATCACAGCCAAATCCAGGGTCTCTACAGTCGACCTATCCACATAGCAGAAGCAAGTAGATAAGGTCGTGGAAGAATACTCAGATATCTTCTCCTCACCTACCAAGGTACCTATACACTACCAGGTCAAGCACCCAATTGATCTAACCCCCGGCGCATCGTTGCCCAATGGGCCAGTCTATCGCCGCTCTCTGTTAGAGAATGAGGAGATCAAGCGACAGATCCAAGAATTTCTCCAAAAGGGGCACATTCGTCCCATCAAATCACCTTGCGGGAGCCCAATCGTGTTGGTACAGAAGAAATATGGAACCTGGTAACTTTTCATTGATTATCGGGCTCTAAATAAAATCACAGTAAAAAATTGGTACCCGATTCCCTGAATCGATGACCTCCTTGATCAACTGATGGGGGCCAAATAATTCAGGATGGGTTGTTGTGTCATCTGGGCCATATATGTGTTCTATCAAGTGAGTGATCGAAGCTGATCTAGGAATCCCACTACAGCCGGGTGGCAGGACACTTCAATGTCGAAAATACAGTGGCGATGCTACAAAAATATTTCTACTGGCCGAAACTTCGACACGAGGTCAACAAGTATATCAGGTCTTGCACTGCCTACACTATTGCCAAACCAACCAATAAGAAACAAGGCATGTATACCCCTCTTACTACTCCTGAAAGGCCATGGGAATCCATATCAATGGACTACTTGTCGGGCCTCCCGTCCACCAAGCGGGGAAGTGACTATGTTTTTGTGGTTGTTGATCATTTTTCTAAGATGGAAATTCTAGTTGCTTGCAAGATGAGAATCACAACAGAAGCCACTACTAAGCTCTTCTTTGAATGAGTCTAGGTACATTTTGGAATCCCACAAAACATTGTCTCATATTGGGATAGTCGATTTCTCAGCACATTCTGGTCGAGCCTCTAGTCACTGCTGGACACCAAGCTCACCAAATCCATGACTTTCCACCCCCAGACAGATGGCCAAACCGAGGTAATAAATCGAATGATCATGCATATCATGTGCATGTATAATTCCATGCACCCTCTCACATGGGATGAGAGTGTTCCCTATGTCCAACATAGCTACAACTTACCCCTACATATCTCAACCGGACACAACCCCTTTCAGGTGGGGTTGGGATTCCAACCATTGGGTCCCATAGATGTTGCACTTCCCCTTGCAGTCACCTTGAACGACTCCTCTCCTAATCCAACTGAGGATAACAAAGAAACCCGGTTCATTGAGAGGATCCAGCACATCCACCAATAGGTTCAGGATATCCTACAGAAGTCCAATGACAAGTACAAGAAGCACCATGATTAACATCGGGTTCCACATAAGTTTCAGGTGAGAGACAAAGTTTGGTTGCACTTGCAGAAAGAATTCCTTACAGGACCCCATTGGAAGCTTCACCCACTCTGTTATGGGCCATACACCATCACCAAGGCTATGGGTGATAATTCCTTTGCGCTCAACATTCCTCCTTTCCTTGGCTTGCACCCAGTGTTCAATGTGGACCTCCTTCGGCCTTATTTCCCACCATTATTGGACACCTTAGACGTAATAGAATAGTTGACACCAACAGATATCAACCCTGACTTCATACAACAGGCATCAAGTGATCAGATTGTGGACACATATCAAGGGCACTCGACAACAAAGGATCCAACTTTATTGAGTCGTCAAAGCAGGACAACTCCTACACCATGGCAAGTGGCTCACCCGGGGCCAAATTTAGCAGAAATTTCCTCATCTGATGGGGGAACTCAACGCAATGGATACCATTGCTTCCTAAGGATGGAGGATTGATCTAGGTGGATATCGGTGGACACCCACCTTTTCCAACTGACTCAAAACAACTTTCTAGCAATTTTGAGAATTTAATATTTTTAGCAGTTTTTTGGGTCCAGAACTTCCGGAGCCATTTTGAGGCCCTAAACGATGCTTTTTGGGGTATGTTGTGGTTGCAAAATTTCATCATTGAAATTTTGTGCAACTTTTGTATTCCTTGGATAGATATTTCCAATGGGCTATCAGATGCCTAAAACGAAGATTGTATGCAAAAGTTACAACCTTGGGAAGTTGATGTACTAACTTACCCAAACGGGGCCCACATGACTTTTGGCGCTTCATCTCCTAGGGTAAGGTTTTTGGATGTTTAGGGTTTTTGAAACTTTATTGTAAAAAGGCCTTGAGAGCCTCATTGTAATCATCTTCTTGCAAATGAGCACAGTCGTCACATCTCTTCTCAGAGATAAGCCGCCACCATTCCAGTAGGCTTGTTTTCCGCTGCATTTTACAATTTCAGCTTATTTCCTTATTGAATAGAAAACCAGTTTTACTATATCTCTGTTATTATGTGTTAAGAATCTGGTAATAATCTATAGTCATTTCGTTCTGCTCATAAAATCTGGATCAGATAGCTTCTACACATTAGTGCAAGGATCAAAACAAATACTATAAAAATTGTTATATTGATGGTCACACTAAGGATAAGTGTTAGAAGCTACATCTAGAACTGAATCCAAAGAACCATAAGAATGATGCCAAGAAGAATAAACTACTAGCCATGGATTCAAGCAACTTGCTAGAGAGAATCTCAATTTGGATGATAATATTGTCTACACTTCAATGTGAAAGGAGGTGAATTTGAGTATCCTTCATCATACGGAAGAGAAGGAGATGAAAACAATATTCCATATTAAGGTCTAGGTCAAAAAGACCAAGCTAGATGCTTCATTCGATTTTGGTTCATAGGACAACCTCATAGTAGCCAATCTGATGAAAAAACTTGGGTTCAAATTTCATGATCATCTTATCCCATATCCATTAGGATGGGTAAATTAGGATGTAGATCTCAAGGTCACGAAACCATGTAATATCAAATTTTCTATAAGTGAATATTTTATTGATGAAGTGGAGTTAGATGTAGTACCCCTTTATGTGTGTGGTGTATTGTTTGGAAGTCCCTACATATATATGAGGATGCAATATTCATGAAGAGAGAAAATGAATACCGACTAATCAAGAATGTGAATTATTCCATCATTAATGCACACAAATTAAACTCCAAAGATATCGCTAGTAAGTTCTTTCCATGACGAAAAGTTGATCAGTTGTAGTAGGAACTAATATTTCTTAAGAGAGAAATAGTAGGGTGATGAGTTGGTAAGATTGAAGAAGAAAATGATATTTGGAGGAGTTTTTGAAGGTGTATAAAGGAGTGTTCTATGATCATAAAGGGTTACCACCTAAGAAGTAATTGGAGCATGAGGTACAGTTCCAGAAACAATTGCAACAACTATGGGCATATAGAGTAATTCGACCAAGCACCTCACCCTATGTTTCACCCATCATCATAGTACCCAATAAGGATGGGACTTACTGAATGTGTATTGACTAGAAATATTTTCAAAATATCACACTCACGAATGGTACCCTCTTCCTAGGATCAATTATTTATTAGACCAATTTCATATTTCAAGTACTTCACCAGTTGGATCTCAAATTGGGATACCACCAGATACGTATTAAAGAAGAAGACACCTAGAAGACCACCTGCAAGACAAGTAAAGGTTTGTATGAGTGGTTGGTCATTCCTTTTGTTTATGTAATGCACCCACTACATTTATGTGATCGATGAATGATGTATCACATCCCTTTTTATATTCATTTGTAATAGTGTATCTGGATGACATATTGGTTTATAGAACTACCTAGGAAAACCACGTCTCACATCTCATGCAGGTGTTAAAGACTCTAAAAAAAAAATAGTTGGTGGATAACCTGAAGACTTAATGTGAGGTTTCTTAGAGTTGTTGGTGTATATTATTGGTTGAGGGAAACTCGAGATAGATCTCGTGAATATGGAGGCCATCCTCAAGTGGTAAGTTCCAACTAATGTCACCAAAGTTTAGGATCTTTGTTGGGGTATCTATGAAAGTTCATATAATTATTTTCAACAGTATTTGAACCAATCCATGCTATAATATGCAATGGTAATATAATATCCAATGGTAATAGTTTCCAATGGAGAAATAATGAATGAAAATATTTCAAAGAGATAAAACGAAAGATCAATGAAGCACCAGTCCTTGCATTTTCTAACCTGAATAATCCTTTGTTATGATCCAAATACTCAAAATATCATAAAATTACAGAAGTACACACCATGTACAAAATTTTAACGTGGAGCAAAAATCCAAGATAGATAAGTTACACAATAACTCCTTAAATAATAGGGGAACCCCATCCAAATAACCAAATACCTTTCATACTTCCCAATTCACCTCCCAATAATGAATACATTATCTCTTATATATAGCTATTCACACTTGCACATGAGCCCCCTTTATCACTAGGCCGACCCTATTACATATGTATTTACAAATTACATGTACATTTAGGCCCATATAGTCCCCCCCTTGGGGTCATATCATATACATTTAGCCATATATATGCCCCCCCTTGGGTCATAACATAGTACCCTCCTTCAAAAATCTTTGTCCTCAAATCTTTTCATTTAAAGGATTCACATGTGATGAAACCAAGTAATATGACTTTTTTATGTTCTTTCTTTCTTCATTCCATTGTTGATGATCTATCCATCCAAAATCAATTATTTTCGGTCTTAATCCTTGGTGTCTAGTTCTTGAATAAAATTTTTTCCTTTGATTCCATGTATTTTTGTTGAAGCTTCTCCAATTTGTAGTCATTGTTGGTCTCTGATAATATCTTGTTGAAGAGTAGTTTGGTTATGCCTTGTTCCATGAATATTGACACATATTCCATCTTCTTCCTTCATAATATTGATATCATCCTTCTTGTCTTCCTTGAAATGTTTCTTGGTAATGAGGGTGTCGATATGGTTTCACATTTGATGGTCTTCCTTCACTATCACATGCATTTCATCTATCTTCTTTTCAGCGATAATGGAATCCTCGATCATCTTTTCTTGGTATTTGATTACTCTAGCCTTCAAGATAATACCATCATATTTGGCATGTACATCCTCTATATGGAGTTCAACTTATTCAAGTATCTTCTATTGACCTTCTTGAATGTTGACTTCTTTCTCCTTTTGAAGCTACAATGTGATCCCATCTAACAAATTATGACATCCTTATTCAATTTTGGCTTTCATTTATGACTTTACCTCATCCGTGTTTAAGGATTCGTCAACCTTCTTGCAAATTTCCTCTTGCAGACTTTTGGTAGATTATTCATCCAAGATTCTTATTTCTTATTTATTTTGACAATTCTTCTTTTCTTATTTCAATCTCTTAACCTCATCCAATAGTTTTTTATTATGTCTTAGTAATCTACATATCTCTTCATCTTTCTTTTTCAAATCTTCTCTTCATTTATCTTTTTCCCACTTGCCTTTGCTAGTATTTTTTTTCTTTAGGTTCTTAACCTCCTTAATGAGTGATTCATTAAGGAATATTATCTTAGATAGCTCCTCACTCTTCTTCTTAATATTTTCCTTTTCTTCTTTTAATTCATCTTGAATTCTATACATTTCCTCCATTTTTGTATCCCTAATCCATTTATCTGAGAATAGTTTTTCAAATTCTTCCCATGTGCAGTGCCATCTAGTATTTTGATCAACACTCATCCACCACTTCCAAGCTTCATAAAAAAAAAATATTTTGCTTTCCTAGGAGTCATATCATATTCTTTTACTAACCTCAACCATTCCATGGGATTGATTTCATATTTATCTTCATCTCTTGTAAATTCAGGTATTTCCATTGATTCTTAATTGAGGTCTAATCCCAACCCTCAAATAACAACCTCAATATGTTAAGGATAAATATCTCAAATAGTTTTAATACTTTTCCCAATATTCTCTTCTATGTGTTATCTTTCCAATGTATTTTGAATCATATCAATCGGACATTCCAATAAAAAGTTATGATAGTTTTAAGTGAACATACCTTTAAACCATTGATTTGGAGCCTGTCATCCTGACCGACCTTACTTCTGATGTATCTCTACAATTTCATCCCTTCTTAATCTGAAATTTAGACCTATATTACTCTGAAATTTATTCTCTGCAATTCCACAGGTATGACCAAAATTGTATGTGCCAAGTGGAAGTTATGGTAACTTCCCCACACCTTGTTGATTTTTGGTCTTTCCAGGAGATCTCACTTGTATAGAGTGCCACGCACAAAATGATTGATATAAAATTCTGAAAACATGTACTAGAAATACTATTGATTGTCCACTATCCAGTTCATCTAGTCGCACTCAATTTGGATACTCGAGGAAAAATTTATGATTGTTTTACCTAGAACACCTGCTTGAGACTAGTCAATAGGACTAGTCAGATACCCTATCTTCCACAGGGTGTATCTACAAATGTAAGATGATATGAAGAAAATCTGGATTTTCGAGTCTGAAACGTTAAATAAATATATTTATAGAGAAAATTCCACGATGACTAAATTCAGGATGATTCCATAGCCCTATATTACAAAGGATATATCTCTGAAATTATAAGGCCTCAAGAGTTGAAATTTGAACCCAATGTACCTTGATCTTTATATTAAATACATTTCAATGGGTTCCTTCTGAAACGTCGTAGAAACACAGTTATAGCGAAACTTCCAATGTGTCTCATATGTAGAAGTGAAACCCCAAGACCTTGAGCTCTAATACCAAATGTTATGATCCAAATACTCAAAATATCATAAAATTACAAAATTACGCACCATTTACAAAATTTCAATGTGGATCACAACTCCAAGATAGATAAGTTACACAATAACTCTTTAAATAATAGGGGAACCCCCTCCAAATAACCAAATACCTTTCATACTTCCCAATTCACCTCCCAATAATGAATACATGATCTCTTATATATATCTATTCACACTTGCACATGAGGCCCCTTTATCACTAGGCTGACCCTATTACATGTGTATTTACACATTACATGTACATTTAGGCCCATATATTCCCCCCCTTGGGGTCATATCATATACATTTATCCATATATATGCCCCCCCTTCGGTCATAACATCATTTCAAAGTGGATATAGATGCAAGTGAATATTCTATGAGAGTTGTATTAACGCATTGAGGTAATCCAACCTGATATCATTGTAAAATGTTTCATGGGCAAGTCTTGAACTACCCTATGTATGACAAGGAATTGTATGTCCCTGTTCCAACTATTATGAAGTGGAAGCATTATCTAATGGGAAAGTAAATTGTTATCCATATTTATCACCATCCACTGTAGTATTTGCAGCCCCAGACTAAGCTTCAACAAACCAGACATTACAAGTGGATGGGGTTTTTGCAACATTTTCTTCTTGCTATAAAATATAAGAAGGATAACACTAATAAGTTGGCATGCATGATTTCAATACCACCCACATCCAATATTATTTCTTTGAGAACTCTTATCCACATGGGACATTTTACTCATGATTCATACAAATAGGCATACATATAATATGGGGACTTAAAAAATGTGTTTCAACAATTATAGGGGAACATTATTGTAGAATAAGGTGTCTGTAAGAATGAATATCATTTATAGAATGGGTTTTTCTACGATATAGATAATCTCTATGTTCCTAAATGTGAAAGTTTTCATCTTATAAAAGAGGCTCACACCTCCAAGGTAGTAGGACATTTTGTTGTTGGCAAGACAACTGCCAACTTACAAAGGTATGTGTATTGTCCCAAAATGAAAGAAGATGTAGATCGGTATATTAGAGGATGCATACTTTGTTGTATCATCAAGACCAATATTAAGAAAAAAAAGGTTTATACCATCCCTTACTTGGATGCACTTGACCCTGGGAAAGAATTTCCATGGATTTTGTGGGTGGGTTTTCAACAACGAGGAAGAGACATGACTATCTTCTTCTGGTAATTGACAAGTTCAACAAGATGTGCATTCTTTTTCTTTGTGAAAATAAAAAAAAAGGATAGGAAGTAATCAAAATATTCTTTGAATAGGTCTAGGTGCACTTCAAGATACAAAGGAGCATCACATCAAACATGGATACCACATTTATCAAAGTATTTTTGTATAAATTTTGGAAGAAGAAGGAAAACAATTTGAAGAGATCTATAACTTTCCATCCATAGACACTTGGTTAGATAGAAGTACTCAATAGGAATTTGGTTCAACTTTTGAGGGCTTACAATTAGAAGCATCCAAGGACCTCGGATAAAAAAAAATCTATATTCAACACTCTTATAATATAGTATTTCATACTTCTACTAATAAATCCCCTTTCAAAATTTGCTTGGGTTATTTTCCACCTTTTCCCTTAGATTTTGTATATGGACAGCAAGGAGGAGTAAGGGAACACATCACAGTAGAAGCATTGAGAGTAGATAATTTTTTTAGAAATATTAGTAAGATCTATTTGCAAGTATAAGAGACAATAAATAAGTTACATAAAAGATAAAAGGACCGACACGATCAACACAAAATTAAGATGACATTCAAGGTGGGAGATAGAGTTTGGTTGTAGCTAGACAAGGAAAGGCCATAGGGTATTGGTAAGAATATCAAGTCTCTATGGTATCTCCATTTTAAGGTATTTGATAAGGTGGGTGAGAACACATACAGACTTAGTATACCCCCATATATGTGCATTTATTGAGTAGTGAATGTAGAAAATTTGAAATTCTATGACTCATATTGCATATTGGATAAGGAAATTTATGAGCAACTCCTACCTACCACAGAGGAAATAACACCAAAATCTTAGGAAGAGTTGGAAAAAGATATAGTTTTTCAAAATATGTTTAGAAATACTAGACAAGGAAAACAAGACCTTTGGTAGATCATATTAAAAGGATAACTTCTAAGAAAGGAAAAATGGTACTTTAGGGAGGAAGTAGAGGAAACATTTCCTCACCTCATTTAGTAATATATTTGGGTGACCAAAATCCTTTGTAAATGGGAAAGTATGATCCATAATGGCTCGTTAAGTAACTTTTCATCTATCTTGGTACTTTCTGGGTGGAAAACTTGGAGGAATTGGCTTGAAGGGCTCATTTTAGTGGCAGGTCTCAATTTGGAGATTTGGGGTTTGGAACCTTTCAAATCCATTTTGAGGCATCAAATGACACCTTTTTGGGTCAAAACAATTCAAGAATAGCTTCCATACCCTTGATGTTGATATACACACTGATACCTTTCCAATGGTGTTAAAATCACCCTAATCAAATATCATATGTGGAAGTTATTCCTCCTGCAATTGGAAATAACTTGATGGCGAACATGGTACTGAGTGGATGCCATTTCATCCACCCTTCCTCACACATGTGGGGCTAGCCACATGTGGACTTTCAAAAATATTCTAGAAGCTCCAAAACCTGGCAACAATTGAGTGTTAAGGCATGAAAAAATGGTAACCCTAGATGGCTATGAGGCTATGTTAAATACTGGGTTGCTAGGAAGAGAAAGGGGTAGGGGAAATTTTAGGGGCTAAATTTTGTCCATGGGATAATTTTCCATGTTTTTTTTCCAAAAAATGATTCTCCAATTTCCATTTTTTCTAAAAGTGATTCTCCCAAATTCTATAGAATAAAATGATTTTACCTTAAAAATAGCCCAAATTTTATAGAAACTATATAAAATCCTTATAAATTTGAATATTTTTACAAAAATATAGCCAAACATTTTATAGTTTGCATATTAAGGACTAGTAAGTTTCTCCAAGGTTTCTACATTCTAAGATAAATTTCCATCCTTAAATTATACCTTTCTCCAAGGTTTCTACATTCTAAGATAAATTTCCATCCTTAAATTATACCTGGAAAGGGGTTTCATTTTTTTAGCATTGTACTTGTTCCATATTTGAGAATAAACATATATGAGTGGGATTTGAGAACATAATAGAAGACAAAGAAGATTGTGTAGTATCAATTTAGGCTATAGTGTCAAAGGAAACTCAATAGTGAGTGCCCCTTTATTTGTATTTTCATTTTCATAACTGGAAAAAAGAGAGCTTTTAGGCATAGGGCTCACATTTTATTACACTTTAGTTTTTTTATTTTGGTTATTTCATTAATTTTAGCATTAATATAGTAATAATAAATCGTGATCTTGTTTAGTATCTCTCCCAAGAACCTAGACACACTCCTCAAGTATTTAGGGGGCCTACATAGTCATTTTGTAAAGTGTTTATCTCTCTCTCAAAACCAAGGACCATTGACACAATGCTTTATGTACAAGCACATTACCCTGAAAATGAGGCCATAAGAAAGAACATCATACTATGGTTCAAAGCCCGTACCACCAATATGATTCTAAGGAGGGGACGAAGAAGTGGGATGGAAAATATAAGAAACAACAACTACTTCACATCAGTGAAAGGATCCAATATTCATTTCAACCATTATAATATGGATGGTCACACTACAGATAAGGGTTTTAAGCTACATCTAGACATGAATCCAAAGAACCATAAGAAGGATACCATGAAAAATTATCATCTAGCCTTGGATTCAAAACTTGATAGAGAACAACTAGGATGTGGATGAGAATATTTTCAAGACTTTAATGTGCTGAGGGACTGAAAGTATCCTTAAATGTAAGGAAGAGAAGGAGATGATAAAAATCTTCCATATTAGGATCTAGGTAAAAATTATAGAGGTAGATGCTCTACTCATTTTTGGTTCATAGGCCAACTTAATAGAAGTTGATTTGGTCAACAGGATTGGGTTGGAAGTTTGTGATCATCCTATCACATATCCACTAGGATGGCTAAACATTGATGCAGAGCTCAAGGTCAGAAAACAATGTAAGATAAGCAAAATTTTCAAGTATGTAGATTTTATTGATGAAGTGGAGTTAGATGTAGCACCTATTGAGGTGTGTGGTGTAGTGTTTATAAGAACCTACATGTATGTGAGGGATGTAATTTTCATGAGTATATAAAACCAATACCACATGATCAATAATGGGAAGTATTTCATCATCAAAACACACAAAATTCAAGTCAACATGTCTTTGTAAGTGATAAATCCAATCCAAAAGTTGATTAGTTATACTCAAGAAGTATGTATTTATATCCCAAGAGAGAATCAATCGAGATGAATTAGTAAGAGTAAAGGAATAATTCAAGGGATGTACCCAAAGAGAAGAAACACAGTTGGGGGAGTAGTTGTAAGAATATAGAGGAGTGTTCCAAGAGTACAAGGTCACCAATCTAAGAGGGCTGGAGAAATAGCTGTAGCATTTTCTTGAGTCCATTCTGGAAGTAGATTAAGTGAATAAATAGTTGTAGTATTTTCTTGAGAAAGGATTAATTTGACCAATCACCTCACCCTATTGGTCACCTATAATCATGGTACTCAACAAGATGGAACTTGGTAGTGTATCGACACATATCTTTGAACAAGATTACATTCAAGAATTGGTACTCTCTACCCATGATTGATGATTTCTTAGATTGGTTGTAGCATGCTAATTTCACCAAGTTGATATCAAATTGACTGGTATGCAATTCACAAGAAGACACCTAAAATACCGCCACCATCAAGACAAGGTAAGTTCTTTATGAATGGTTGGTCACAGCGCTTTGGCTTATGTAATCCACCACCTACATTTATGAAAGTGGATGAATGATGTATTGCGTCCTTATTTAAATTCATTTGTAATAGTATATTTGTTTGACATATTGGTTTATGGCTCTACCTCGGAAGAGAAAATATCACATATCATCCAAGTATTAGAGACTTTGAAAAGGAATAGTTGTTCGACAACCTTAAGAAATGTGAATTTTCTTAAAAGTCATTGGTGTATTTGGAGTACATGATTGGTACCATCAAGATAGATCTTTCAAAGATGGAGACCATCATCAAGTGTATAGTTTCTACTCATTTCAACAAAGTTAGGGGATTTGTTAGGGTAGTGTAGTACTTATGAAATTTCATAGAATCCTTTTCAAAAATAGTCTTCGTGCTATAAAAACCATGTTGATTAAGGATGGTTGCCGCCGATGTCAACCCTTAAAGAAAGCCCCAGTACAAAGTTTGGATAATGGACCCAAGATTGTTTGATGTACCATGACTAGTTATTTTCTTGTCATGGACATAATAAAGTAGGAAATGGCTAAACCCAAATTGGTCCCCTTATGGTAAAATCCCTCACCTGAAGCATGGTGGATTGTGTTATCCTAGAAGCATGGTTAGAGAACCCATACTTAAATGTTGAATAATGAGATAATGCCGCTGAATGTTTCAATGAAACTATCGTATATGGATATTTATTTTCAAGAAATTTTCGTGGTATGTGGAACGCCACATAACCCTCACGGATAGAGAGTTATGGCCATGAGAAGTTGGAGAACCTAGGGTTAGGTAATGACCCCATGTTTGTTTGATGGATAACAAGATGAGTTTTGATATATTTTCAGGTAATACTATTCTATATGGATATACATTTCATTCCATTTCTGGTGGTATGTGGAATGTCACATAACTCCTCGCTGGTTTGAGAGTTATAGCCTGACGGTTGGAGGACCTCATATGTCATCTAGAATCCCCAAAAGGTCAAAGTAGTCAAAGTGGTTTAAGAGTTTTTAAAGGTAAATAATAAAGTAAAGTGATCAGTGCACTATAATTCAAAGTAAATAATAGTTTATTTACCTTAATAGTTTATGCACCATAATAAAGTAAAGTACAGGTTGATCAGGTTAACAGATTGAGGTACAGGTTGATGCATGGTTTAGGTTTATTAGAATAGGTTTACAATGGTATATCTCGCAATGATAGTGTGGCAGTGGTTCCATCATTCTACTTCTACTTTAGGGTGGTTGGATGAGGCAAGGACAGGTGGTTGTAGCCACCTTTCAATTGTAGCCAGAGAACATAGGGTGTTGTAGCCTCCTTCTAGTTGTAGCTAGAGAATTGGGGAGTTGGAGATTCCCTCAGGTTGTAGCCTGAGAAACCAGGGGGTTGGAGCCTCCTTCTAGTTGCATCTAAACAAAGGAAGTTGGTTCTTCAAATGAATGTAATTCTTCAAGACATATAAGAAAAAGCATTTTGTGGTTTTCTCCCGATTTGGGTTTCCATGTAAAACACTGGTGTACTGTGTATGTGTGTGATTGTTCATTTCTTATTTCTCATTATTGGATAATAATTCTAC
>SNQJ01S0143489.1:0-12824 GCA_010110895.2 Picea sitchensis
ATGGTGAGAAAAAGAGAAGACCACGCGGACCAAAGAGGGGAGGTGAATGGATGACACACGGCAGCAGGGGAAAGGCGGAAGGGAAGATGAAATGACGGGAGGAGGGCCCACACTGGTTAGGCACCGGGCAGCTGAGAAGGGCGAGGCTGCACGAGCATCGTTGATCTGGGCGCCTCTATCGTGGCTGTCGGAAAGCTGCATATGGAATTTCGGACCCCCCCCCTCCGCTTAAAGGTAGAAAGGTCGGGGGGGTCCGGAATGGTCTTCATCGCCGTTGATCCAGGCGTGCTAATCTGAACCGTCGGAGATTTGCACCCGCGATTCCGGACACCCCCCCCCGCTTAAAGGTAGAAAGGCAAGGGGGGTCCGGAATCCAGCATGCGTCGTTGATCTGGGCGCGCAGATCTAGACCGTCCAGAACTGATTCTCGTTTAACTTGGATGCATTTGCGCATAAAACTTAGGACAAGTGGGTTTTTAACCCTTTCTTTTCCATTCTATCCCTCTTAACAAGAAATATCGCTAACAGGTATAATAATCGGATTTACGTACCACCTAGAGACGAATCGAGCATTCTAATCTTAAACGAATCTCATAGAGTAGTGTACATGGCTCATCCTAGAGTCACGAAGATGAGGGAACACCTTAATCTCTTATTCTTATGGAAAGGAATGAAGTCCGACATAGTTAGATACATGGTGAGGTGTCTGAAATGTCAGCAAGTGAAGGATGAACATAAACATCTCGCAGTATTACTACAGCCACACGCTATTACAAAATCGAAATGGGAGGTCATTTCGATGGAATTTATTGTTGGATTGTTGTTAACGGAAAGGAGGCATGACTTGATTTTCATGGTAGTTGACACTCTGATGAATATTCTTCATTTTATCCATGTGCATACGATGTATCAAGCGCTAGACATAGCTAGATTTTTTATCAGTGAGATTGTGATATTGCATGGCATGCATAAAAGGATCATATCCGATCGAGGATGGGTGTTTATAATATGATTTTGGACTAGTTTCCAAGAGGCCTTGGGATCCTAACTTAACCTTAGTACCATGCATCACCCGTAGACACACGGGMAAACAGAAAGAATGTACCAAATCTTGGAATATATGTGTACACGATGGACCAACAAAAGCATTGGGAAGAGTTTTTTCCATTGGTAGAGTTTGCGTAYAACAACTATAAAAGAATAATTAAGATGGAACCATTTGCGTTTCTTTGCAGGAGACCATGTCATACACCTTTGAGATGGGATCGACTTGAGGATATGGTCCTAGTAGGACCAGAAGGGATCCAAGAAATTAAAGAAAAAGTGAAAATGATAAGACAAGGCATTAAATAGGCACAAGATCAACATAATATTTATGTCGATGCACATCACGTTGACTATAATTATGAAGTTGGTGATCGTTTTTTCTTGCGGGTGAAACCACATAAGATCTCGATTAAGTTTGGGAAGGGTTATAAACTCTCTCCTAGGTTGGTGGGACCTTTCGAAGTTATGGAAACGAAATGGCCCGTGGCCTATCAACTGGCCTTTCCTGATTCTTTGAGGCATATTGTTATAACCCTAAATTGCACCATACATGCTTACCTGGCATCAGGCCATCTCAGATCCCTTCTTTGCCAAAGCACTCCTAAACAAATCTTTGAAAAACCTCTTTTATGAGGGCCCACGCGCTCTACTCTATTAATGCACGTGTGTACACGCTATCTGACCTAAAACAGCCCGCGTGGACTAACAAAAGCCTGAAAAAAGGAAATTTGTTGACGGAACACACAGCTCTGGGTGAGTTAACTGAAACTCCTGACCATGCATGGTCGAGGGTTCATCCAAATACCTAACTTCTTCTAGCCTATAAAAGAAGGGTTAGGGGTCCCATTTGGAAGAGGAAAAATATAGCAAAGAAAATCTGCCCATTTACGTATTCCCATTGTCCCAACCCTTTAGCCTTCCTTGTGCCAAAGGAGATACAAAGAAAATCAATTGGAGGACAGTAAAAGAGGAGCCCAGGATTAGGTTCGTAGAGTGGTGGTTGGTCTCAACTTATGTAAGTTGACTCATTCAAAGTAATAAAGAAAGTGCTTTTCCCGTACTAATTCATGAGTTATTCATAATTTTCTAAGTACATGTTTGAATTTCTAACCCGTTATTCTATAGGTAGTATGCATGTGTAGTTGTTTCTTGTCTTGTATGTAGGTCAGCATTGGAAAGGAAAGTTGTGAACAAGTAATCAAGTGCGACAAGGGATTGACATCGAACGCATGGAACGAGGTAGGTTGATCTAGCCATGCATTTACTAAAAAGAAATAGGATTTAAGTCTAGGGACGAAGGTAGAAAGTAGATTTTCTATAGGTCATATCTGTATGCAAAGTCTAACCCTATTTTCTAGTCCATAAGGAGATTTCCCTCACAACACATATGCACAATGTTTTCCATGTATCTATTTTGAGACATTATGTTAGTGATCCTACACATGTGATTGACATGATTTCCTTTTAGGTGTTGGACGAGGCTGCACTCACGGTGGAGCCAATCCGCATTCTAGACCATCGCATTTGATAGCTATGACGTTGAACAATCGATGAGTTCAAGGTCCAGTGGGACAATTATAGTCCACGGTCTTCTACATGGGAGGACTCATATGATATGTGCCAACAATTTCCATATTTATTTGATAGTTATACTTTTAGATCTCTTCACATGATTTATTTACTGCATTTATATATTGTAAAACTATGGGATGAAGTTTAAAACAATAGGGGTTGTATGTAACATCCTATTGTTGCGAGCACATGTTATTGACTTATTCTTTGAGGACACTTGTGTGCAAGTGATCCCATTTTAGTATATGTTGTTTGTTTCACTTATGGATTCTTATGATGATGTTGATGGATTATGATGTTATGTTATTGGATATCTATGTATTGACAAATGTTATTGACGAGTCTCCCATGAGTGTGCAGGACAATTGACATGTTGAGGATGTCGATGGCATCAATGGGCATCCTTGGACTCCGAATCGAGTCAGGGAGTGGATTGGATTGGTTTGAGTATTTCCTTTATGCATATGTGACATATGATTGGGTATATTATGATGTTTCTTATGGATCATTGACATTGTTTCGTTGATGGATTCACGCTAATGATTGATTGCTAATATTACTCACATAATGGGTAAATGGGCCATGCACATAGACTAGATATTGAGGGAGAGGTCTGGAAGCACCCCTGACATAGCCTACTATCACTCCCACCGTGACTTGAATTGTAGGTTAAAGATTACCGAGTTTTATAGGTCCACGATGTCATGATGGCAGACTCAGATAGTCGCTCAAGAAGATTTCTAAAGGGTGCACAATAAGGCATGGTCCTTATTCCTTAGAATCTCTTAGTCTCTTACAAGGTTTCTTGAATGGAGTATTGACTCCAAGGGTTGGAAAACTACCAAAACCAGTCAAAGGCGAGTGGCACCCTTGGAGCTCGGAGTGCGTCTTGAAGGGAAGGTCATGAAATTAAAAATTTGAATCAAAGGCGAGTGGTACCCTTAGAGCATTGAGTGCATCTTGAAGGGCACTTTGTGAAATTTAAAAAAAAAATGAGTCAAAGAATCTAGGTGGCCTAGAAAACTTTGAGCGAATATTAAACCTTGTAAAATATTGAGCACATGTTGAATTAATTAATTAACTAAACAATGAATTTATTAATCATAATCCCTAAGGGTCTAAGATCATGCAAATAAAAATGTAACTAAGCCTAAGTCTAATATTAGTGAGAAGATTAAAAATCGATTTTATGAATTCAATAATGAGGGGTGAAGTAAATCAATTTAAGAAATCAATAAAAAAATAAAACAAATTTAAAGAGCGATTTAATACACATTGTTCAAGTAAATACCAAATTAGAAATTAAAATAAGAAAGGAATAAATAATACAAGAATGTGTAAGCATAGAAAGGTATCTAGAGTATAGTCTAACTAGAGAGCATTCCTATTTTAACTCAACTCCGTTTTAGAAAGGAACCAGTCATAAATAGGAAATAAAGGGAATAAAGGGACATCTAGGAGTGATTTTAGGAGCTCCTTTAGGATGGGTGAGGGAATTTAACATTTAATTAAATTAAATTATGTATTTATTGGTGCAACTAAGGGAACGGGTGACAAGTGTATGAGGGGAATAATTTTTAATTAAAATTTAGAAAAAAATGAATCAATTGTGAAAATGGAAAGTTGTCACTAAGGAAATTATATAAAACAAATGGTTAAGCAGAGAAATGGATGACATGGGTTATGAGTAAGGTTATGTTGCAGAAAGTGTGACTGGGTTTACTTCTGAGAGTTGGGATACCCAACTTGAGAGAAAGAGAGTGGTGGATCTACCTTGCGAGGTGAGCTGGGAGATAGAGGATTTTGGTTGTGTTTGTGCATTGCCTCTTTGCAGCTCAGGAAGTTAAGGGTGAAGAAGAGTACCCCTAGTGTTGGCTAGGAGGTACTGGTGAATTATCCACAGTTAGGAAGTAGGGAGTTGGATGGAGCGCAAGAACGGGAGAACATATTTTACTTCTCGTCATCAGGTACGGTATTTTATTGAGAATTGTATTGTATTCATATTTAAGATGTACATGTTCTAAACTTCGTTGAATAGACATTGGTTCCAACATTTTTTTTTGTGAGATGTCATTAGAATATAGATGGTCCATGTTGTTTTTGTAAGATGTATTTAGAATAAAATGGTTTGGAAATTGTTTAATATATTTTAAATCCTCTACTAATTTCATAATATCTATGATGTTTTCATTTTCCCTATGCGAATTGAATGTAACCTCTACAATTTTTTAATAGATTTTAAATCCTCTCCTAAATTCATAAAGATCTAGGTGATTTTTAGTTTCCTCTGCAATTGAAAGCGTCCTCTCTCAACTTCAACAAATTCTTATCTGTGTTTTCCCTTTATTTTTCCAGGAGATTTCTTAGGGATTTTATAATTTTTACTCTACATTTTGGGGACAAGCCTGACCAATGTGCCTTCCTCTTGCTCAATGATTTTATAATTTTTCTTACTCTGAGTTTTTGGGATGAGACTGAGCTCTGTGCCTTCCTCTTTCTAGCAATTTTATACATTTTGGTTCCTCTCTTCATTTTTCCCCAAGGATTTTTCCGGCCTTCCATCATCTGTAGTTTTCTTTGAGTTCAATTAGCGTATTTGTGTTTGTCTTTACGGTATCCGAATAATTTCTGAGTGGATTGAATGTCTCTTCTTTGTCTTTATGATATATGAATTATTTCTTAGTGGATTGAATGTCTCTGTGTTTGCCTTTATGGTATCTAAATTAATTTTGTGTGGATTGAATGTCTTTGCGTTGGTCTTTATGGTATCCAAATTATTTCTGAGTGGATTGAATGTCTCTGAGTTGTCTTTATGATATATGAATTATTTCTGAGTGGATTGAATGTCTGTGTGTTTTTATTCATGGGATCTGAATTATTTCTATGTGGATTGAATGTATCTGTGTTAATCCTTATGGTATCCAAATTATTTTGAGTGGATTAAATGTTTCTGCATTTTTTTAAACCATTTCGCCCAAATTTAGAGTTCCCTCATGGCATTTTTTTTCCCTTGATGGAATCAGTCCCTGTGTATTTCCCTTTTGCACTACTCTTAATGGATCTCTCCCTGCATCAAGATTTGTTTCTTAAAACATTTCTCTCCACAATTGCTTACGATTTAGTGAAATTTTGTTACTGGTGATGGCCATAACAACACACATATTTTTCTTATTAATTCTTGAGACCTTGGCCTTTTTCCTTTTTACAATTATCTACTTGATATTACATGCATGACCATCATAGAGTTCTATATATATATATATATAGTGAGAGAGAGAGAGAGAGAGTTTTATATAGTGCAGCCAATGCTCTATTGGGTTGGGCCCAAGATTGTCTAAACCCTACCTTTATGGTGAATATTCCCCACCAGCTCTTCCTTATCGGTATGGGATATTTTCATTTTGTTAGCATTTATTATTATTATCCTTTTTATTTCTTGTTCACATTTCGATGTGATTTTCACAATGATGGATTATTGCTAACCATTTTTTGTACCTGAAGAAATATTGTACTCTATATCATTTATATAGTAGAGGTTAGTTAAGCTCATTATGTTATATGTGTGGAATTGAAAAATAGTGGCAAAGTAACATTCTATGAAAGGAAATCATTTCATCCATTGTGGCCTTTTATCCTATTTAAATCAATAAATACAATGGAGACAACCTTTTAGATTTTTCACATTTCCAATTCGTCAATTTGATTGGAGATAATAACAAGGGTTCTGAGTCACTTGGGTATCCCAACAAAACAAATTGGGCCTCTCTCACATCTTGCGCTTCTTGAAGTTTTTAAAGTGCTTCCATGAGGGTTTAAATGACTATGCTTCTTGAAAAATATTGATGTTTGAGGGATGGAGTATATAGATCTCTAACTCCATTAAAAATAAAGTTGATTATTGTTGCACCATTTATTATGTTGATGTATGATTATTTTAATTTTGTTTACTCTTGCGTCAATTGTTTGTTGATGTTTAAATGATTGATTGAATGGGTTATTTGCGCACATCGAAGGATGTTTATTTTTGTTTAAACGGTAATTAGGTCATCCGCACACCTTGAAAATAATGTTGATTATCGTTGAATTCAATGATGGATCAACCACGCGCATTGAAGTAAAGTAGATGTCTACTTTTACGCCTTGAAAATAAAATAAAGTTGATTACATTGCACCTTAACGCATATCGTTGAATGATTGATTAATTAATTAAATTATATTGCACCATGGAATTTATGTGATGTGTGATTGGTTATTAGAAAACTATTGTGTCATTGATTATCATTGATGTTGTTGGTATAGCTAGTTCACTTTCGACTTGATTGTGTTAGTGGGATTTAGACACCTCCTTGTTCCTTAGAACAATCGTCAACCATGAGACGTTAAGTGGTCAAAATTAATCATATTAATCCCGGGCTTGAGTGTTACTTATGTGTCTTGGAGGTCCTAACCTTGAAGGGTAGGTTGGGCAGGTAGTATCTTTATGTCATCTTTATGTTATCTTTATGTTATCTTTATGTTATCCTTACGTTATCTTATGTTATATTTATGTGATGAGTTGAGTGATTAAAAGTATTGATGATTCCAATTGATCGTGATGAGCTGGTCTTGTGTCTCCATTTATGATGCTTGTTGATTATGTGTCATTATCTAAATGTGATTATCTGTTGATTATTTTACGTTACTAATTATGTTGATGTGTTGGTTGCGACGTTATTTGATTATGACGATGAGATACTTGTAATTATTTTAGTTATGGTGTCATTTGATTATGCATTGTTGAATTATGTATTGACTTTAATTTACTAATTCTTAAAAAAAATTACCCATTATTCTTCTCTTGTCCTAGTCGTAACGGAGGGTCCGTTACAATATCTCAATAAACAAAAATTGAAAAATAGTCAATAGAAAGCTAACAAAAATATTGACAAGTTTTTTTTTTACTATAAAGTGAAATTATCAGCAAAAATCATACTTTTCTTTACCAAAAGTTGAAGAATTTGTGAAAATCTAATTTGTTTTCTCAAAAAACAAGGAAAATAGACACTCACATTCATGATTTTACCCCTCTATTCATAGTTTCAAGCTGACCTTTACATTGAGAAATTGATAATTAAATTGTAATCATTATTATTCATATTTGGTCGTCTTTCATTAATCATTGATCTCCTCAAATGCATTAGTTTTTTTTTCTCTCCTTAATGATGGACCTTGCATCAAAGGGCATAAACATTGGATTAAAAAAGGCAAAATCAAGTTCTCCTTTCCTTTCTTTGTAACTATCTACCTGCGAAATAAATTAACAAAAACAAGCTTGCATCCCACAAGATCTTAACACTAGAATGATTTTATTCCTTAGGGTTTGAAAACCTTATCTATGTTACATCACACAAATACATGGAAACACAACTCCAATGCTAGCCACCAAATCTACACACCCATTTTAGGGTTTGAATCCTCAAACCTTAGGTATTCCACTCTTTCATTGTCACAAGCACCAATACCTCCACAAATCATCAAGAATACAAGAAATCTATGATGTATCCCTAGCCTTACATCCAAAATGGACAAGGTTGAAAGACAATACATGGAACTTGTTCCACTCTCCATGCCTTCCACTTTGGTAGAATATCTAATCTACAATACAATCTATAAGAACGATCATCATCTTCAATGCCATTTTTCTTCTCTAGGGTTTACGTATACAGAAAAATCCCTAGCATCACGCAAGTAAATCATAGCATAACATAAGATAAATTTCTCAATGAACATCCAAGACATATCTCTGTATCCTTATCTTCTCCTAGGGTTTCCTCATGAACATTATCATATAGCTCCTAGAAATTACTCATGAGCTCTAATATCTCCTTGATATAAGTATAAAGAAGAGTGCAATTATGACAATCAATGAATAGAAGATATCTCTCCACCTTTATATTTAAAATTAGGTGAGGGAGGCTAAGCTAAAATAAGGAAATATTTCCCTACTAGTAACCAACAAGATAACCCCACATGGAGAACTCTACATACAAGGATGCATATGTGTGAAACTAGGTTTTATCCAATCCCAAAAATGAAACACACCCCATATGATCTTGGGATCAATGTCCATCCTCAAATATGGTGCACTCTCCAACAAGATGTTATTCCAATACTCTCTCTTCCATGGTGGTTTCCTATCCAATTTTCTTCATACAAGACATTCCTCCTATAACTATGTGCCACATGCCATGTCATGTGCACAATTCTACTGTCATGTATGCAAATGCAGTTACAAAGCTTCAATGATCTACCTCAACATATTTCTCCTATTCAATCACCAACCTCCAATAAGTACAATCCTCAACCCTAGCATCCTCAAGCTAATTTTCCAACCTCCATACAGTGTTTCACATTGTCTCAAGCTCCAAGGGATAAGTTTCCTCCTCCAAGAGGCCAACTCTCGTCCTCCTAGGTAGGTATCTTTATTATTAAGCAACTGAATCCCCCATTATGTGAACCTAATGGGTTAGTTTACATGCTCATTAAGCTAACAACCTCCTAGGTAATGGTGCCATGCCATTACTATAAACAAGTTCAAACAACCACTCAAAATAAGACAAACATATGTCCATGAAGCATCACCAAAGGGACATAAGACCTAGTGTTCTCCTAGAAAGGTGAAAACACATTTGGAGTGACCCCAAAAGATACAAAATCTAAGGAAAGAGATTACAAAGAAATATGACAAGCTAAAACAAGAAATACCACATAATTTCAGGAAATAGATCATCACAAGAATGTATGCACTGAAGGATGATAAGAAACAAAGAATGAATGTGTTATTAAAACTCATTCAATAACCAAAAAATGAACCAAACACAAATATCACTAATCCACAATTGAGTATATCCACACATGGATTAACAATCATCACGCCACATTCTTACACAAGTCAACAAATATATATCTGATGATGGTAGAACCAGAATTATCAAAATTTGATGAAAAATAAAGAGAATGTGTGGCCTACATTAATGAAGCTAAATAATACTTTGAAATACCAAATATTCAGTACAACAAAAAAAAATCAAGAACGCCTCCTTGCAGGTTGATGGCATTGAATACAGTTAATACATGTGGTAGAATTTTTCAACTAGAATCTATAGTTTAGATATAATAAAAAATGATTCTTTAAGAGTGTGTTGGGGATTTTATTGCATTGGTGAGAAAAACCCTTCATTAAGTTAGATTATCACCTAAAAAATACACAATTGTTAGTTTTCAGACAAGAGCAAGAGTATTACCATAGAAAAATAAAACAAGAAATCATGCATGCAAGTAAACTACAAATTTATCCACAAGAATGTCATTTAAACACTAGAAATTGGAGGGTCAAAACAATACTCATATAATAATCCAATCAAAAAGAATAAAATGAGTAACAACAACTAGGGAGAATGGTTGGATGCAAATGGGATCCAATACTCTTCTTGGGATGGGTCCTTCTACCTTTTGAAAACCAACTTTGATTATGGTGAATGGCGAAGTTTTTGTTCTATGAGGAAAGAACACAAAACATCATGAGGTAAATGGATGGTAGAGATTATCATATCCAATATCATTCCTCGAGCATAACCTTGAAATTATTCTCTTCTTCAAATGTCGCCCTTTCATTTAGAGGGAAATTTTTAATTGCATGAGGAACTAGGTTGATGTGACAAATATTGATTCCAAATGGGTTCCTAATGCTTGAAATAGGCTTTGCGGGTGGAGGGGGGTAGGTGAATTACTTATCACTAATGGGATGAGAGTTCAAATTTCTCTTGTACATCAACCTAGAGCCACCTTAGCCAATATTACACTTTAATAGTGACAAAGAGGTCGATATCAGTTGTTTAAATAGAGTTCTATGGGTTTCGAAGGATATCCCTCACAAGTCTCGTGAGTGTCACTGAAAGAAATCCACACAAGTATTATAAATCCCACTTTCAAAGGATTATTTCTTGTTTTTAGAGGTTATGTAAAGTAGCCATGAGGTAGTTTTATTATGTTGTATTTGAGACAACTAATGATGTTTTTGAACAATCATCTAAATGTCTCTCATGAGTGAAATTAAGGTGATAAGAAAGAGGTCCCAAGTGTAAATGTGTTGAACATGCACATAATAGATCTAGCTAGAAAATACTACACACACTTGTAGAGAGAAATTTAGAAAAAAGAAGAAGGAGAGAAAGAATAGAAGAATTATCATTAACTGTATTGAGTAATGAATAATTTACCCATGATATACTCTGTATAACTCAACCAATGCACAATGGAGGAGAACCAATGTGCCATAGTGGTGGTATAGAGTGATATAGACACACACCAATAGTTACGGGAGTGACCTGTCGCCTAGTCTAGTCTCTGAGGAAGTTACAGGAGTGAACTTCCACATATCTGAGTTAATTAGTCAACTAGTCTTCGGTTAACTGACTGAAACATCGTGTAGTGAGGAGTAGATCAGGGTGTTAGCAATAAAAAACGCACCGACATTTTTGAAAGAACGATTCCTAATCTTGTAGGGAAAATTTGACTAGATTACCGAGCTCCAAATGCATATCTAAAAGAACCATTGGAAAGCTTAGGATTTGTAGATGTCGATCAACTATTTAAGCATGCAAAACAGACTCTCGACGACTGAGAAATTTGATTTTGAAAAACTCCGCACTTTCACCAGCGAAGAAGGCAAAATTATGACTAGTTAGTTGTTGAAAGCTACGCCTTTCAGCAACTAAGGAGCAGATTTTCGAGTAAGTTAGTTGTTGAAAGCCTATCATGGCCAGAATAGCCAAATTCTCACCCAGATCAGGAATTTTTGGGTTTGAATGGTTTGAATTCTTCTTCAATAAGTTGGTTATGAATTATCAAATCAAAATCTGAAGGCCATTCTTCGAGATGAAATCAAAAGGGAGTTTTTTGACTAGATTTGGTGATTTTCAAGGGCAAAATGATAGGGATTTTTGGCACACATCATCAAATTTGAATTCCACTTTCAAAGGAACAAATCAAAGAGCCTTGGAAGTCTAGGCTACACTTCATCAACTTTCAACCAATGTTTGAAGACCAAAAGATAGAGGTTGACCTCATCTTGAGGATCTCTCCTTATCTTTTGTGAATCAGTTTTGACTTTCTATTTTTAGAATATCAGATACATGGTTTTAGGATATGAAAACTTACTGTAATAGGCTATAAATGCCTCTTCATGCTAAGAGACAAAGGGTTCGATTTTGGGTTCTACATGTTGCTACTATAGTCAAGAGACTTATTTTTAATATATGAAACATTGCAAGCTTCCTTCAGTTGTGTTGTCAGACTTTTTCTTTTTTGTTCTCTGATATCTTTTGAGTGAATGATTTCTTTATTGGAGCTTATTCAATTTACATGTGACTTTCATCTCACTAGATGACTGATTAAGTTAAGAATCATAATTTATTTCCTTAGTTCTTTAACCCATTGTGCTTGTTTTATATGAGTATAATATGGTTCATGAGCTATCTTCTCTTCCATTTAATCAAACCTTGTTTGATTGCATTCCTAGAAGGCCTTGTGATATTTGATATCTCTAGATAGTATTAAACACACAGTCCAGCCCCTAGATATTCATCTTGATCCAAAAACCACATCAATTATTAAGAAAATATTTCCCAAAAGAGTTAGTTACCAGGCATCTTCGACTTACAGCCTAGGAGAGTTTCCTGGAGTGATGACAAATTGGCGTCGTTGCCGGGGAGACGAGTTCAAAAGCCTAAACATCTGGGAGAATGACAAATCATATATAGTTCTTGATGATAGACAAGGAGTAGACATTATCAAGTTGTACATCATCTATCTGGCGACTCCATGAAGGACGGATTCAGTGGCGACTCCATTGTTCAGAAATCTGTTGGTGACTCCACTGGTATGAAATGAAAAAGATCTTAGCTAAGAGGTATGCTTTCTGTGATTTTTAAGATATAGCCGGTTTTCCACATCCAGTGTCGACTATAATTGAATCGGATGATTATCTTCCGAGATTCAGAGGAAGCAAGAATGATCATCTTAGTGAGCACTTATTTAATTTTCATAAGTGCATGCTTGAACATGGTTTTGTTCACGAAGATGTCTTGATCAAGCTGTTCAAATTTTCTTTAGAAGAAAATGCTCGTGAATGGTGTCAATCTCTTCCTAATCTTAGTATCCATTCT